>CM051264.1:54426697-54441697 GCA_027921565.1 Artemia sinica
TCCAGGAAGCGAATTCAAGAAAGCGTTTGTTGCGTACTTACAAATTCTTCACAATTTAATGAAGAGAATAGAACTATTCTAAAGAATAAAGACGGTTTAAGCTTAAAGATATTTATTGCTTTAACGTATTAACAGATTTTTTGAGAAAAAACAACAACACATGTTTACATAAAAATAGTACTTAGAGTTCACTCTTAAACATCCAGAAACATCCAGATATAGAATAGTTTTTACCATGTCTTATGGATTTATCACGATCAGGTATGTCCTTAGGTATTCACTGCGCGAAGAACCTAACCTCGTCTTCAGGACGTTGATAACCCCCTTCAAATTTAGGACACTTAAACTCTTCTAGATTGAAAAGTGGAATCCTAGGGTCACACTTTTGAATTAAAACTTTATCTGTAGGTACATTGCCCTTTACATAGAATGCTTCAACCCCCTAAAAAACTGCAAATTTCACTGACTTCTTCCTGAAAATTTCTCAGTTCCTGACCAGCATTATTAAGTGGTGTAATCACTCTATCGTAGAATCCCAGTCTGTTTATATGACGTAATGTATTACTCCACAAGCTTTTATCATACTCAAACATATTATAGTTCACCATCCAATGATAACAGTCGATTTCTTCGTGTTCCACAGACAATAATAAAAATGCACATTCGAATATAACACCACAAGATGATTTTTTCAAACCGATAAATTCTGTGTCATACAGTCCTATAATCTTGGAAGGTATTAATGTAGTTGTTAAGTAGAAAAATACTTCATCAAACTTTTATACCTTCGCTCAAGGTTGAATGGAGTTATGGCTAGGGAGATGAGTCCTAAAACCATCTGAATTCATTGTGGGGAGGAGTCATAAAACCCTTAGAATTCACTGCGGGGAGGAGTCATAGAACTCTCGGTATCTATTGCATGCAAATGAAGTCTGGAAATTACAAATTTTTTTTTATAGTATCTGTGTTGTGTCTCCATGAGTTGAATTCAAGAAAGAGTTTGCTACTTACTTACTTACAATTTGTTCGTAATGAGAAATCCGACAAGGGATGATGGTAGAGAATTTATTCATTCTAAAAAATTGATTTTGTCAATGTTATCCAACGTATCCGACATGTGATATCGATAAAGAATGTTAATAAAGAATTTGTTCAATTTGATACTTAAATTATGTCAGGGTTATCAAGTATCTGTCAAAAGACATCGATAAAGAACTTATTCACTCTGATACTTTGATTTTGTCAATGCTATCCCAAGTATCTGTCAATGGATGTTGATAGAGAATTTATTCATTCTTAAACTTAGATTTTCTCTATGTTAACCTATCTATCCGATATATGATGTATGTAAATTCCTTTTCTTACATCTCCGATGTTTTAATAGACATTCTAAACGTTCGATATGCTAGCTTACTCTAAAAATAATGAACACATAACAATGTAACGCATAATATATTTTTAATGAAATAATGTCATGTAGAATATTAATACAAAAATATATATTATTATACATTATTAATATCAATGAACAACTTTGGACATTTTGAATCTGTTCCATAAAATGGTTCACCATGTTCTCTCTTGATACTATAGCTATTGTCTTCTCTTAGTTCGTAATCAGTAGAATAATCATTATTCCATTTTGACTCATACACAATTTTTATAGGTGTGTCATCGACAGGGTCAATATGCTTTTCGTCTTTGGTATTATTTGATTCATTGACTGTTTGATCAATGACAGTAACGTTTGCTGGTACTTTGTTTTTCATTGATTCATCTTTATATTCCTTAGTGATATTTTCTGCGAATGCCCTTTTTATTTTTCTAGCAATTTCACTGTCTATTATCACACTATTTTTACACAGGTAACAGTTCCGGCACGTAGACAGGATATGGTTTATGATATTAGTAGAAGAGTAGGCCTTTCTTTTCGTCTTTGCTTTCATTTGAATGCTAATACTCGAAAGCTGACGATATGGTTTCACACTGGGTAACATGTTACCACAAGCACTAGCAAGAAGATGCCCCTCTTTATCTACTATTATTTCTATGTTGGCATTCTCTTTGAGTGCAATCTTCTCCGGAGATCTCAGTCTCGCATATCCACCATCATAAGAGTTGAATTTTTTTGGCACTCCAAAGAAATTGAATTCCTTACTGTCATGACAATGCACGCATATGTTTCCGATAGTGCTACCACTTGTACTTATTTCATAGTTTAAATACTTCTCCTTGTCAGCATTCAATGCTACAATAACACTATCATGTGAACACACTTTCTTAAAATGCTTCATCTTCACTTTTTCAGAGATATTAGTTATGTGTTTATCGTTCCACTGTGTAAAAAATACTGATTTAATACATGCAATAAACTAGGTAGTGTCGATAACCGGCCATAGAACAATAGTGGGAAAGCCACATCGTGTCTCTGGGCAAGCATAGAGTACATTTGTTAGAGCCATAAAAATATCTGTCGAGGAGGTATCATTAGCAATAACCTACTTCTAATGAAGCATATCAAGTCACCTGTTTACCGGATACTAAATAACTACCATTTTTACTCCCCCTAGCATTATATTGGCTTACATTGAAAATAATTGAACGGAAAAAATAATTAACGGAAAAAATAGGAAAAAATAAAATTCCTCCTAGAATTATTTAAACTAAATAGTTACCTCCGCCCTAGAAAGTTCAGAAAAACACAATAGCCTTATTTATAGTGAAGCGTTTCTTAGTCGTATGTTTACCCGAATATTTAACAAGTACCATTTTTCCATACCATCCATAAAACTCAATTCCTCCTAGAATTATTTAAACTAAATAGTTACCCCCGCCCTAGAAAGTTCAGAAAAACACAATAGCCTTATTTATAGTGAAGCGTTTCTTAGTCGTATGTTTACCCGAATATTTAACAAGTACCATTTTTCCATACCATCCATAAAACTCAATTTAACTAAACCCCCGTGTAACTGTACCCCCTTTAACTGAACCCTCGTGCAACTCAACCCTCCATGCAACCCATCTCCCTCAAAACACTTTTCAGCCATTTCTTGTTAAATTTTTTTTATTTCTAAACTATTTTAAATTGACAATACTCTCCAAAACATCACTTGTGTATTATACAGTACACAATCACCCCATCTCCTTCCAATTCGCAAATCCCATTACCCCTTTTTTTGCAAATGTTAATCAAACATTTCTGATTGTAAAAGCATTTCCATAAAAATAGCTCTTAATAGAACTTTTTAAGCGTGAACTCCTATTTTTCAGACGAAATTATAGAAAATATCGTCAAAACACACTTCTCTGATTCAATTGTGTACATTTTCACATTTTCTGATTCAAATGTGTATCTTCAGTCAGAAGAGGTTAGTTTCGATTCAAAAATGAGCCATTTCCATAGCAATAGCTCTTAATAGAACAGTTTGAGTATGAACTCCAATTTTTTTCCAACGAGACTATGCAACTCAACCGTATTTAACTAATCCCCGTGTAACTGAATCCGCATGTAACTGAACCCCCGTGCAACTGAACCCTCGTGCAACTCAACTCCCGTGCAACTCAAGCCCCATTTTACTAAACCCCCGTGCAACTGAACCCCCCATGAAACTGAACCCCTGTATAACCAAAACCCCGTACAACTGAACCCCCGTGCTACTGAACCCTCGTGCTACTGAACCCTCGTGCTACTGAACCCTCGTGCAACTCGACCCCATTTAACTAAACCCCCGTGTAACTGTACCCCCTTTAACTGAACCCTCGTGCAACTCAACCCTCCATGCAACCCATCTCCCTCAAAACACTTTTCAGCCATTTCTTGTTAAATTTTTTTTATTTCTAAACTATTTTTAATTGACAATACTCTCCAAAACATCACTTGTGTATTATACAGTACACAATCACCCCATCTCCTCCAATTCACAAATCCCATTACCCCTTTTTTGCAAATGTTAATCAAACATTTCCGATTGTAAAAGCATTTCCATAAAAATAGCTCTTAATAGAACTTTTTAAGCGTGAACTCCTATTTTTCAGACGAAATTATAGAAAATATCGTCAAAACACACTTCTCTGTTTCAATTGTGTACATTTTCACATTTTCTGATTCAAATGTGTATCTTCAGTCAGAAAAGCATAGTTTTGATTCAAAAATGAGCCATTTCCATAGCAATAGCTCTTAATAGAATTGTTTAAGTATGAACTCCAATTTTTTCCAACGAGACTATGCAACTCAACCGCATTTAACTAATCCCCATGTAACTGAATCCGCATGTAACTGAACCCCCATGCAACTGAACCCTCGCGCAACTCAACTCCCGTGCAACTCAAGCCCCATTTAACTAAACCCTCGTGCAACTCAACCCTCCATGCAACCCATCTCCCTCAAAACACTTTTCAGCCATTTCTTGTTAAATTTTTTTTATTTCTAAACTATTTTAAATTGACAATACTCTCCAAAACATCACTTGTGTATTATAAAGTACACAATCACCCCATCTCCTCCAATTCGCAAATCCCATTATCCCTTTTTTACAAATGTTAATCAAACATTTCCGATTGTAAAAGCATTTCCATAAAAATAGCTCTTAATAGAACTTTTTAAGCGTGAACTCCTATTTTTCAGACGAAATTATAGAAAATATCGTCAAAACACACTTCTCTGTTTCAATTGTGTACATTTTCACATTTTCTGATTCAAATATGTATCTTCAGTCAGAAAAGCATAGTTTCGATTCAAAAATGAGCCATTTCCATAGCAATAGCTCTTAATAGAACTGTTTAAGTGTGAACTCCAATTTTTTCCAACGAGACTATGCAACTCAACCGCATTTAACTAATCCCCGTGTAACTGAATCCGCATGTAACTGAACCCCCCGTGCAACTAAACCCTCGTGCAACTCAACTCCCGTGCAACTCAATCCCCATTTAACTAAACCCCCGTGCAACTGAACCCCCCATGTAACTGAACCCCTGTATAACCGAAACCCCGTACAACTGAACCCCCCCGTGCTACTGAACCCTCGTGCAACTCGACCCCATTTAACTAAACCCCCGTGTAACTGTACCCTCTTTAACTGAACCCTCGTGCAACTCAACCCTCCATACAACCCATCTCCCTCAAAAAGCTTTTCAGCCATTTCTTGTTAATTTCTTTTTATTTCTAAACTATTTTAAATTGACAATACTCTCCAAAACATCACTTGTGTATTATACAGTACACAATCACCCCATCTCCTCCAATTCGCAAATCCCATTACCCCTTTTTTTGTCAAAAGTTAATAAAACATTTCCGATTGTAAAAGCATTTCCATAAAAATAGCTCTTAATAGAACTTTTTAAGCGTAAACTCCTATTTTTCAGACGAAATTATAGAAAATATCGTCAAAACACACTTCTCTGTTTCAATTGTGTACATTTTCACATTTTCTGATTCAAATATGTATCTTCAGTCAGAAAAGCATAGTTTCGATTCAAAAATGAGCCATTTCCATAGCAATAGCTCTTAATAGAACTGTTTAAGTATGAACTCCAATTTTTTCCAACGAGACTATGCAACTCAACCGCATTTAACTAATCCCCATGTAACTGAACCCCTGTATAAGCGAAACCCTGTACAACTGAACCCCCGTGCTACTGAACCCTCGTGCTACTGAACCCTCGTGCAACTCAACCCTATTTAACTAAACCCCCGTGTAACTGTGCCCCCTTTAACTGAACCCTCGTGCAACTCAACCCTCCATGCAACCCATCTCCCTCAAAACACTTTTCAGCCATTTCTTGTTAATTTTTTTTTATTTCTAAACTATTTTAAATTGACAATACTCTCCAAAACATCACTTGTGTATTATACAGTACACAATCACCCCATCTCCTGCAATTCGCAAATCCCATTACCCCTTTTTTGCAAATGTTAATCAAACATTTCCAATTGTAAAAGCATGTTTAACCATCTTGTTTGGAAAGGTATCCATAAGTACATGCTCTGAAAAGGTGCCAAGGAACGTAATCACCCCAAACACGTCAATCAAACAATTAAAAATGTGGGTTCTTTATATCATGCCAGTTTTTTTTTACGTTTAAATACAGTGTCTCAAGCATTGGTTTTTCTTGCGCAATTCATGTGTAATTGTATGTGCAATTAGTATCTATTACACTCACATACAGTGTCTCAAGCATGGGTTTTTCTTGCGCAATTTCAATGTATTTTTTCATGTACCCCTGAAAACAACAGCAATTTCAATGTATATTTTCATGTACCCCTGAAACTGTGCACAAGGTAACTACTAATGTCTCTTGATATAACTGAAAAAAAAGTATAAAAAATGTAAAACTTTCAGATACATATACCGCATTACATTCATAATGTGTGTCTATCGCATGGCTTTTTATGTGAGCAGCTTCCTATGATCATGCAGTAACTTAGCTGTGCTGGCATACGCTACTACTCCTTTTAGCCTCTTTCTGAGATGCTGGTCAACCGTCAGTGTGTCTGCTGTAATTCCGTCTTGTTTCATATCAAGTTTTGTCTGAATTGTGGAAGCCAAAGTTACTGTTACCAAATGATTCCTTCTGTCTGTCTTTAGTTCTTGAGTAAGCTGAACAGTCTTTCTGAAGCTACGTTCGAAAATGGCAAGGAAAACAAGTATTGTACAAACTTTGCTAAGTTTGGTTTCCACGGTGGTCTCTCGCACTCAAAGTCAATTTCCAGTGATCCACGGCTGTCAGAGTCACTGTTTCATCATCATTGGCACTATCGGAATGTTACCCCCATTCTTTGTCAATGACACTTCTCAACCTCTATTTGTACTCGTTTTCATCCTTTCTTCGCGATTTTATGTTTTATAATAAACTGACAGGCCCTGGCGGACTATATTCGTCACTTTCTGCTTACCCAATCTTACTTTATCAGTAACATTCTTATGTGGCATATTTTTTCAGGAATGGGACTAAATTGTCAACCAGCAACAATGGTAAATTGTTTTCAAAATGCTGCAATTTTCATCTCTGTTTCTTGTATTGGATCATTTGAAGCAAACTCCTTCAGTTGTACAGAGCATTTGCAGGCAAAGTCTAATTTTTGTCATATTTCTTTAAATTTGAAGTAACTTTGGATCATTTTGAAGCTACTGAATCAGCTGGACCCACATAGTGCTAGTTCCCATCTTCTTGGTGCAAGCCAACACCTGTGGTTAGTTTATGAATTGAAAATAATTAGTTAATTACAAACCTTGAAGGTGTTTAAATGATAAAAAACAGAAAACCAATGCAACCACTGTGGAATGGATAATGGGCAATGTTCATACCTATGCCAATAAATTCAAATCGCGGTGCCTCAGTTGCCTGGGTTGTTAAGAAAATCCCTAAAAGACCACAGGCAACGGCCAGGTAAATAAAAAAAAGAATGACCACAAAGTAAAATGTTCCGGGGATTAAGTTTTCTGGAGATTTTCGGGAGATTTGGTATCTTCTTTTTTTGTCGGAAGATTGATTAGAAATTCGGTAGATCTCCCGAAAAATCGGGAGAAGTGGAAACACTGGGCTCATTTGATTAGAAATTAAAAATTCTAGTTCACTTTTTAAGAGTCAAGATAGTTAAAGGCAACTAGCCGCCCCCCATACGCCCTTTTTCCCCAAACCCATCCGCTCCAAATTTTGAGATAGCTAGTTTTTTGAAAATCTTTCAAAAATTAGATAACAATAACTCCGGTGTCAACACAACCCCCCAGGACTCGGGGGGTAGGCGTTGTAAGTGTTGACCTGGGTGCGCATATAGCTCTTATGAAAGGGATACTCATATAAACTTCAGAGAGGGCAAATTTGATTGGAAACTGAAAGTTCTAGTTCACTTTTTAAGAGTCAAAAGAGATCGGAGGGCAACTAGCTCCCCCCCCCCCCCTCGACGCCCTAAACGCATCAGATAAAAATTTTGAGATAGATATTTTTTTAAAAATAGTTCAAAGCTCAGATAACAAAAACTCCGGTGTCGACAGAGCCCCCCAGGGCCCGGGGGTAGGCGTTGTAAGTTATGCCCTGGGGGCATATATGGTTGTTATGGACGGGATGCTTGTATAAACTTCTTAGAGGGCTCATTTGATTAGAGATTAAAAGTTGTAAGTCACTTTTTAAGAATCAACAGTGATCGGAGGGCAGCTATCCTTCCCCCACACTCCATTTATTTTTTTTCCCAGAGGCACTTCATATAGAAGGGGTGGTAGTATAAACTTCAAAGGGGGCTCATTCGATTGGAAATCGAGAGTTCTAGTGCTCTTTTTAAGAGTCAAAAGTGATCAGAGGCTAACTAGGCCCCCAAGCCCTTTTTCCTCAAATACATCTAATAAAAATTTGAGGTAGCCATTTTGCTAAAAATAGTTCAATGATCCTATAACAAAGACTCCTTTACGTATGGCCATTTCGTTACAAATAGTTCAAAGGTCAGATAAGAAAAACTGCTGTGTCGACGCAAAACCCCAGGACCTGGGGCAGGCATTGTAAGTATTGATCTGGGTCATATATGGTTCTTATGGAAGGTATGCTCGTATAAACTTCGGAGAGGACTCTTGTGATGGGAAATTTGAAGTTCTAGTTCACTTTTAAAGAATCAAAAGATATCGGAGCAACTAACCCCCCCTCCATGCCCTTTTTCTTCAAACCCATCCGATAAGAACTTTGAGATAACCATTTTTTTTTAAAATAGTTCAAAGATCATATAATGAAAACTCCGGGGTCGAAACAACCCCCAGGGCCCGGAGGCAGGCGTTGTAAGTAATGCTCTGGGGGTATATATAGTTCTTACGGAAGAGATGTTCGTATAAACTTCGGAGAGAGTATAAACTTGCGCATATGATTGGAAATTGAAAGTTCTCGTTCACCTTTTAAGAGTCAAAAGTGATCGGAGGGCAACTAGCCCCCCTCTCCACGCCCTATTTTCCTCAAACCCCTCCGATAAGAACTTTGAGAGAGCTACTTTTTTCAGAATGGTTCAAAGATCATATAATGAAAACTCCGGGGTCGACACAATCCTTCAGGGCCAGGGATAGGCGTTATAGGTTATGCCTGGGGGGCATATATAGCTGTTGTGGAAGGGATGCTCGTACAAACTGCAGAGAGGGTTCATTTGATTGAAAATTGAAAGTTCTAGTTCAGTTTTTAAGAGTGAAAAGAGATCAGACGGCTACTATCCTCCCACGCCGTTTCCCCCCAAATATATCCGATAAAAATTTTGAGATAGCCATTTTGTTAAAAATAGTTCAAAGGTCAGATAAAAAAAACTCTGGTGTCGACACAACCACCCAGTGCCCGGGGGCAGGCGTTGCTAGCTAGGCCCTTGGAGCATATATAGTTCTTATGGAAGGGATGCTCGTATAACTTCAGAAAGGGCTGATTTGAATGTAAATTGAAAGTTCTAGTTCAATTTTTAAGAGTCAAAAGAGATCGGAGGGCCCCTAGCCCCCCACGCTCTTTTTCGCCCAAACCCATCCGATACAAATTTTGAGATACCCATTTTTTTGAAAATAGTTCAAAGGGCAGATAACAAAAACTCCGGTGTCGACACAACCCCCGGGGCCCGGGGGGGACAGGCATTGTAAGCTATGTCCTGAGGCCATATATGGTTCTTATGAAAGAGATGCTCGTATACACTTCAGAGAGGGCTCATTTGAATGGAAATTAAAAGTTCTAGTTCATTTTCTCAGAGTAAAAAAAGATCGGAGGGCAACTGGTCCCTCCCACCCTCCATGCGTTTGGGTTTATTGGATGGATGAACCCATCCGATAAAAATTTGAGGTGACCATTCTGTTAAAAATAGTTCACACATCAGATATTAAAACTCCGTGGTCAAACCCCCCCCCCCTCCCTCAGGGCCCAGGGACAGACGTTGTAAGTTATACTCTGAGGATATATGTGGTTCTTATACTAGGGATGCTCAGATAAACTTCAGAGAGGGCGTATTTGATTGAAAATGGTAAGTTCTAGTTCACTTTTAAAGAGCCAAAAGAGACCGAAGGGCAATTAGCCCCTCCCCCATGCGTTTTTTTTCCGAAAACCCATCCGATACAAACTTTTAGATAGCCATTTTGTTAAAAATAGTTCAAACATCAGATAATAAAAACTCCGAGGTTGACACAAACCCATTTTTTAACTTTGATATTGTTAGTTTTATACCAGTTTTGATACTTTGATGGACATTTGATTTTCTTTTAAAAAGTTTGATTCTGAAATGAGGAATTTTTAAAAACTCGAAACATTTTACAATAAAAAACGAACAAAAAATAATTAAAAACACTTTCCGAAAAATGAGGTTTTCAAAGAAAAGTAAAGGCAATTTTAAACTTAAGCTCAGCAGATACAAATACCTGTTAAAATTCAAACTCAAAATGACCAAAAATTCTATTAAAGAATAAATGAAACCCAAAACTAACAGAAATTAAATAAACAATCAAAGCAAAAAAATATAACACGTAATAATATGAATCAATAAATAGATCTTAAAGCGAGTAATGCTTAGATAGAATACGAAAATCAAGCTTAAAACCAAAAAAAAATTTCCTATTGAAGAATAGATGAACTTAAAACGAACAGAAATTAAATCAATAATAGAAGCAAACAAACATACGATAGATATTAATGTAAATGAATAACTAAATCTTAAAATTAGTGAAACTTAAACTGAATATGCAAATCAAGCTTGAAACGAAGAAAAATCACTACACACGAGTTTGGGTATCACCTCCTTCTCTCACTGTAAAAGTCTATAACGTACTGCGTCATCGGGGCTTCTAAGCATTACTCGCTTTATTATCTATTTATTCATTTATATTATTACGTGTTGTATGTTGTTTGCTTTGATTGTTTATTTAATTTCTGTCAGTTTTGGGTTTCATTTATTCTTTAATAGTAATTTTTGGTCGTTTTGAGTTTGAATTTTAACAGGTATTTGTATCTACTGAGCTTAAGTTTAAAATGGCCTTTACTTTTCTTCGAAAAACTTATTTTTCGGAAAGTTTTTTTTTAATTAATAAGCAAATAAAGATTATTCTTTTCCTGATTACAGGTATTATCACTTGTATTGTACTTGAATTTAATAAATGATAGCGATTTTCGTTACAGAGTATTTTTGAAAAAGGAATTCCACAACACATTTTCATGTGTAAAAATATTTCAAGGTGAAAGCTATGACTTATTAAAGCAAAGAAGAAGAAAAAAAATACTGTCAAAGAATAAGACAAACATTTTCAATCAGTGTCAAAGAAGAATCTCTTTCACTACATAGAAAAACAAAAGTAAAAATCGAAAATGTGACTTTTAATGAAATGTTGAAAAGTTTCTTTCTTTTTCGCAGTTTGGAGAAAGATGAATGAAAAAATCCTGATAAAAAAGAACCATTAAATATAAACAGTAATTGTGCAAAATTAAATTATAAGTTTCCTAAACAATCCATCATACATCGGAGCTAAGATATTGGGGTAGCAGTAGCATAAAAAATCAATTTTCTACTTGTCACTCAAGTTCAGCTGTTTTTGGCAAATTAAGATTGTTCACTCCTTACTAATGAAATTCCTTGGAGCAGACGTCTGCATGGTTTAAAATCAAATAAAAAAGAAGGGAGAGGTTACTTATACACTCATACATTTGATATTATTGTGAATATCAGTGTATGTGACGTTATCAGGCAACAATGTTTGTGAGCTTTGTGCTAACTGAACATAGAATCCCATTTAGTCTTTTCCAATCGAGTTAGTTGAATTCTTAATTACGGATATATACTTTAAGATCGTGATTCCCAACGAAGGACGAAGACCCCGCCTGTGGGGTTTGGCAACATTTTGATGGATCAAGGGCAGTATTTGCGCCTTTCGATTGAATATAGGCCCTACTTTAGAACCTTAGTTTTGAGAAAAAAAATTTCATTTGAATGACGTCACATTTAAAGAGAAAAAAAGATTCATGATAGTATTGCGATGACTTTGTGCGGCAATAACGACGAAGACCATACTGCCTTTTCATCACAAACAACAAAAACACGAGGGACAATAGGGAATTCGTTTTGTAAGACAGTGAAGATAATTTGAATAAATATTTCGGCCCTTTGTCCAAGGGCCCAAAACTATGTCCATAGACTATGTCCAAGACTCACAACAACATGCGACCAATCAAACCAAATAGCAAAAATTTTCAAAGCAGTCCCAGTATCCTTAATTTAGCGAAGCTCAACCAGGACTGACAAAAAGTTTGGTAAAACAGGGCGATTCAATGAGATGAAAGAAAAATAATTTAAAAACACGTTCTCATTGAATCGCCTTGTTTTACCTCACTTTTAATTATTCCTGGCTGAACTTCGCTGAAGTAAGGATGCTGGGACTGCTTCGAAAAATTTTGCTTTTTGGTTTAATTGGTCGCATGGTGTTGTGAGTCTTTTTTCTTTTATATATTTATGTCTTGCTGAGGACGGCCCTTGGACATAGGGCTGAAATATTCATTTAAATTATCTTCACCGTCTTACAAAAAGAATTCTCTATTGCCCTTCGTGTTTTTGTTGTTTAAGTTATACGTTGTATAAAAGGTGTTTTATTCAGACAATATTTTTTTCATTAATATAAAATGTGGGTCGAGGATGACTAAAAAAAGATACCAAGCAATGGCCTTTTAAGCGTCCTTCATGTGAATATAGGTAAAATTTTGAATAACAAAATTTACATCGCCAAAAATATGGCTTTCTCCTGTGTTGAATAAAATAAATAAATACCTAGGTGGGGTATGGCCCGAAATGGGTTCGAAAACATTGCTTTATGGTATGAAATTTAGTATTGTTTAAAAATATATTGGTATCCTGGCCGTGCAACCAAATCGAAACAATAAACTGCTATCCTGCTCGACAGTTGTCTTTCTACAACAAATTGGTGTCTGTGAAGGCGATACGGAACCTTAAAGAATCCCCGAAAGAGTATGGGTAACTTATAAGAATGGAAACTGTTACAAGTATCGGCAAAAAACATGAATACCGTCTAGTGTTTGGTGGCACTAGGCATTTTTTCAAGCTTTGTAATCGTTTTTCTCTCAGGAACTGAGATCAGATGCTTGTTCCTACACTAACTTTACCAACTAAAAAAATTAAATCAATTATTCTTATTGTTATGCTGAAAAATACCAAGTGTTGCCAAACGTGAGATGGCGCTGAGGTTTTTTTGCCGACACTAGCGAAAGTTCCTTCTTTTGTAAGTTAGCCATACTCTTTGGATCACTCTGTCTCGTCTATTAGAAATGTTTTTAGTCTGTGTGACCAAATTACTTAAAATTGATTGGGCGGTCTTACCATAACTTGTAGGGCTTGGACAAGAGATCCATGTAAACAACAGAAAACCAACAGCTGATATCCACTTTTCCAGAAATCTTAGAAAACTCATTGAACTTCTCGTATTTTATGCTGGAGGTAGAGACAAATTGTTCATTTTGAAGTTCAGGAAAGGGCAGTCCCTAAAAATATCATGGCATACCTGCTAGGACATCATTAAAATCAGTTAAAAGGAATTGTCAATTTAGAAATTTGGCCGCTTTGATTTTCGTTAGCTCTAGATGATGGCTAATCACCGGTGAGAATTCACTAACGAGCCCTTTATGCTTTTGATGGTTGGCCGAGGTTGACCGGACCATGGCCATGGCAACTGGGCCCTGGCAGCAAAAAAAAAAAATATAATAGTTAATACTATTAATAGGCTAGATTACTGAATATTTCAACAACATAAATATAAAAAAATACACATTCATTGATATTCCTAACACTCACCCTGTATTTAACAGCAGTCCTTGACATAAGCGTCATAAGAAAGGGTTTTTGCGGCAAATTTCCATTTGTAACAAAAAAAAATAAATGAAAGAAAGTGGCTTCAATTCTTCCTTCAGTCAATCAATCAACGTGTTTAGATCACAAAAATTTTGGCCAAAGTAATCACGTCCCCATCCCTCACAAAAATTCACAGCCTGGCAAAACAGCTGGGACGAGGGACAAGTGCATAGAAGTACCAATTTACGGTAATTTAAGGGGGGTAAGTGCATTTTTAAAATTAGGGGGGAGGGGCTAAGTTCATTTTTTTTTATTTTTCAAATGAAAATAAAAAGCAGGTTATTAGTAGTATAGTATCTCTAACTACTGGGCGTACACGATATATGGACTAGATCTTGTCAGCACTACAGACTGTACACCTTATTTGGGTACTAAATCTAGATAAACACACCCATATATGTGAACTACAGATTGAAGAATCCAATTTGGATCATTGACCTACTTAGAAACAGGTATCCGAATTTCTGGCAGAATTTGATTAACATATATTCAACCATCACAAGTCAAACTTATCCAAGTAGAGAAAAGCAAAAACAATTTAAGTAAACAATTTTATTTGATTTCAAATTGGACTAATATAATTTACGATATGAATTACTTTTTAGGATTGGAGTATGCATAAAGTAGAAACCAATAAAGTTGTATACATTATAGGCAATGATACGACTGCCCTTAGTCATCAATGACTCAATTTCCAAGGGCCCCAATGCCCTTCCCCCAAATTTTCCCACCCTTTTTCTGTACTTATTTTTTGAATTAAAAAAAAAAAAATTTACATTTTTTAACATAGAAAATTTTCAATTTTTTATGTCCTAAAATGACATGAAATATACTTACAAAAAAAATCACATTTAATATTTTCGAAATACGAAATAAGAACGATATAGATATGTTAGTAGTGATTTTCATTATTAGAAAAATAATGTTTGTAGTAGCACTTTTCTTTTTTTTTTCGACGGAATTTTTTCGGACATGCAAACTATTCAACTTTCATATTCTTACTTTTATTTATGCTGCTGTACCAGTGGTACTCTATGGCTGCTCGTTGACACTAAATAGTTTATTTGAATAATTTCAATCATTATTTTTTGTATATTGGTATGATAAACGCTTAGAGCGTACTTAAAAAAAAGTGAAGATGATATATTCGAAGAAAGTGTGTG
>CM051264.1:54446697-54451697 GCA_027921565.1 Artemia sinica
TGACAACGCACGCACAAATTTCCAATAAGAAATCCATTGTTGCTTGTTTCATAGTTCAAATATTTGTCTTTGTCGGCATTCAACACAACGATGAATTTATCATGTGTACACACTTTCTTCGAATATTTCATTTATTTTAAATATGCTGCAAGTGTTTATCCTTCCAATGTACAAAAAATACTGATTGAAAATAAACAATAAACAATGTAGTGTCAATGAGAAGCCATAGAGTACCATTGGTACAGCCGAATAAACAAAATAAAAATGTTGAATAATTTCCAATTCCAAAACAAGAAATTCAGTCCAAAAACAGAAAAGTGTTACTACAAGCATTATTTTTCTAATAGTAAGAATCACGACAAACATATCTATATCATTCTTATTTCGTATCTCGAAAACATTAAACGTGAATTTTTATTTTGTTTCAAGTATATTTCATGTCATTTTAAGACGAAATAAAATTGAAAAATTGTCTATGTTAAAACAAGTTCAAAAAGGGGGGGGGGCATTGAGGCCCTTGGAGGCTTGGTCATTGATGATTAAGGGCCGTCGTATCATTACCTAAAATGTATACGAGTTTATTAGTCTCTGCTTTATGCATACTCCAATATTAAACAATATCTTATATCATAAATTCTATTAGTCCGATTTGAAATCAAACAAAATTATTTTCTTAAATTGTCTTCGCTTTTCTGTACTTGGATCAATTGACTTGTAAATGTTGAATATAGGCTAATCAGATTCTGAAAAAATTCGGATACTTGTCTCTAAGTAGGTCTGTGACCCAAATTGGATTGTTCAATCTTTAGTTCACAAATATGGGTGTGTATTCAAGATTTAGTGCTCAAATATGGTGTTTAGTCTGTAGTGCTGACAAGTTCTAGTGTCCATATATGGTGTACATCCATTAGTTAGAGATACTATAATGCTGTTATTTTCAATGAAAATGCCAAGTATGATATTTTTCAAAATCTAGGAGGAACAAAATCTGAGGCAAATCTCCAATCACCTTAATTGACGACAGTGCAATTGCAACTTCTTATACTTCATTGGTATTTAAATATACAAACCACAAAAAGAGATATAACTGAAAGAAAGAAAAATAACCTACAGGATTCAACACCATGGTAGTAGTATTGGTTTATTTATCAGAGGCAACACTAGAGCGCTTATTTATCAGCGTACGGCTAGTTTATTTATCAGAGGCAATGCTATAGCGTTGCCTATAGTAAAGGCGATACGGCTTCAATGTTTTATTATTATTATTATTATTATTATTATTATTATTATTTTCCAGGAGGTACTCCATATGTAAGGGGTCGTCGCATAAACTTCAAAGGGGGCTCATTTGGTTATAAATCAGGAGTTCTAGTGTCCTTTTCAAGAGTCAAAAGGGATAGTAAGGCAACTAGACCCCCATTCCTTTTTCCCCCAAATACATCTGATAAAAATTTGAGGTAGCCAATTTGTCAAAAGTAGTTCAAATATTATATTAAAAAACTCTGAGGTCAACATAACCCCCCAGGGCCCGGGGCAAGTGTTGTAAGTTATGTTCTGGGGACAAATATGGTTCTTATAGAAAAAAGGCTCGTATAACCTTCAGAGACGTCTCATTTCGTTGGGAATTAAAAGTTCTAGTTCATTTTTTGCAGAGTAAAAAACTGATCGGAAGGCAACTGCCCCCCTCTACGCCCTTTCCCCCTAAATACATTCAACAAAAGATTTTAGATAGCCATTTTACTAAAAGTATTTCATAGATCATACAAGAAAAACTTCGGTTTCAACATAACTCCCCAGGCCCGGGGGCAGGTGTTTTAAGATATGCCCAGGGGGCAAATATGGTTCTTGTGGAAGGAACGGTTGCATAAACTTCAGAGAGGGATCATTTGATTAGAAATTAAAAGTTCTAGTTCATTTTTTAAGAGTCAAAAATGATCGAAGGGCAGCTAGCCCCCCTCACTAGGCCTTTTTTCCTCAAATCCATCAGATAAAAATTTTGAGATAGATATTTTGTTAAAAATAGTTCAAAGGTCAGAGAACAAAACTGCAGTGTCAACAAAGCCCCTCAGGGCCTGAGGATAGGCATTGTAAAGTAAATCTTGGGTGCATATATGGTTCTTATGGAAAGAATGCTCGTGTGAACTTCAGAGAGGGCTCATTTGATTAAAAATTGACAGTTGTAATTCACTTTAAAGAGTAAAAAGTAATCGGAGGGTAGCTAGCTTCCCCTCCACACACCTTTTCCCCCAATACATACGATAAAAATGTTGAGATAGCCATTGTGTTAAAATTGTTCAAGGGTCAGATAACAAATTTCCAGTGACAATACAAACCCCAGGGGGCAGTATTGTGGGAGAGATCCGAGTATCGAGTATCGAGGATCCCTTAGATAGTTCATTTGTTTTGAAAGTAAAAGTTCTAATTCATTTTTCAAGAGTCAAAAGAGATCGGAGGGCCAATAGCCACCCTTAACACACTCTTCTTTTCCCAAATGTATCAGGTAGAAATTTTGAGACAGCTATTTTGTTAAAGATACTTAAAAAGTAAGATTAAATGAAATGTTTAATTATTTATCTATCATTTTTTCTCAGAGACACTTTATATGGAAGGGATGGTCGCATAAACTTTGGAGGGAGCTAAGTCAACTGGAAATTGCAAGCTGTAGTGCTCTTTATAAGAGTTAAAAGTGATCGGAGGACAACTAGCCCCCCCCCCCACGCCCATTTTTCATAACGTATCCGGAAAATTTTGAGATCACCACTTTGTTAAAAATAGTTCAAAGATAATATAACAAAAACTCCGGTGTCGACACAACCCCTCAGGGTCCTGGAATAGGTGTTTAGCTGTGCCTTGGGGACAAATAGGGTTCTTATGGAAGGAATGCTCGTATAAACTTAAGAGAAGGCTCATTTGATTGGACATTGAAAGTTCTAGTTCACTTTTTTTCAGTCAAAAGAGATGGCAGGGCAACTAGCCCTCCCCCTCCACGCCTTGTTTCCTCAAACCCATCCGATAAGAGCTTTTAGATAACCATTAAAAAAACGATTCAAAGATAAAATAACGGAAACTCCGGGGTCGACACAACCACCAATTGCCCAGGGACAAGTGTTGTAATTTATACCCTGGGGGCATATATAGTTCTTATGGAAGTTTTGCTCGTATAAACATCAGAGAGGCCTCATTTGATTAGAAATTTAAAAGTTCTAGGTTAGTTTTTGAGAGGCGAAAGAATTGGAAGGAAACTAGCCCCCCCCCTAATGCCCTTTCCCCCCAAAAATCTTCTGATAAAAATTTTGATAGCCATTTTCTTAAAAATAGTTCAAAAATCAGATAACGAAACTCCGGGTCGACACAACCCCCCCTGGGCCCGGTGGTAGGCGTTTAATGTTGTGCCCTAGGCGCAAACAGGGTTTTTATGGAAGGGATGGTAGTATAAACTTCAGAGAGGCCTGATTTGATTGGAAATTGAAAGTTCTAGTTCAATTTTTGAGAGCCAAAATAATTGGAGGGCAACTAGCCCCCCCCCCCCCCAATTTTCCCCAAACCCATCCGATAAAAATTTTGAGATAGCCCTTTTGTAAATAACTAGTCAGATAACAACAACTTTAGTGTCGATAAAACCCCCTAGGGTCTGAGGACAGTGTTCGTGGTATTAAGCCACCAGTGTTATACCGGTAGGCCACAACGCCACTGGCTTGGTAATATACGGGTGTCACCACTTATTGGAGGGGAAAGCCCCGGCCCCAAACTATAACGTGATGCCCGCGTCTACCACACTGGTTCTGCAAATATCGGGTTTGGTACTACCCTATTTACAGTAAACCCTGTCCCAGGGTATGATAACGCGATCAAGTGGTCAAATGGCCACTTTCTAAAGCCAAATATACCCGCCTTGGGTTACGGCTAGAAAATCTCCAACCCTCTCCTTGGAGGTAACAAACCCCCCTGTCAACATAATAATGACGGTATCTCCTAACTCTATTTCTACCCTGCCTGGGTTACGGAAACTAGTACACAGTTTGTAGAAAATACCTTATTTGTATTCTTCCAAACGGTCACAATGATAACACAAAAATATGTTTCCCCGAACGGAGTCTAAACGCAGACTAAATCAAAAATAATCTTCTGTACACAACTGTTCATAGGGGTTAATCTACGCTTGGCCCAGCCAATCATCTCGATCCCCATTCAAAAACCCTATCTACTTTCTTAGCTTTATCTTTCAATGACTCCCAACCAGGAAGTCCAAAATAGAATTTAGTTCAAAGCTTACTTATTGCAAAACAACTATCACTTAACAACGAGACTTTTAAATTGTCATTGAAAATTATACTATAGGCAAATATACGCAAATGTACTTAGAACGAAAACAGGTCATTTGTCTGAAAGGAAAAGAAACAGGGGTGGAACCCCAACAGACAGTAATTGTAAGTTATGCTCTGGGGGCAAATATTGTTCTTATGGAAGGAATACTCTGAAGTATAAGCTACAGAAAGGGCTTATTTGATTTGAAATTAAAAGTTCTAGTTTATTTGTTAAGAGTCAAAAGAGATTCAAGAGCAACTGGCCCCAGACACCCTTTTCCCCCCAAACCCTTCCGATAAAAATTTTGATAGCCATTTTCTTAAAAATAGTTCAAATATAAGATAACAAAAACCCCGGTGTCGACACAACCCCCCCCCCCGCACCCAAGGGTAGGAGTTGTAAGTTATGCCCTGGGGGAATACATGGTTCTTACGGAAGGGATGCTCGTATAAACTTTAGAGAGGGCTGATTTGATTGGAAATTGAAATAGTTCACACTTTTATTTTTAAAGTTTGAAAACATTAGTCATTTATAAAATAGTTCAAACATCAGATAACAAAAACTCCGGGGTTGACACAACCCCCAGAGACCGGGGGAAAGTGTTTTAAGTTAAGCCCCGGAGGAATATAAGATTTTTATGTAGGAAATGGTCGTATGAAATTCGGAGGTGGCTGAATTGAAAGTTCTAGTTCCCT
>CM051264.1:54456697-54641697 GCA_027921565.1 Artemia sinica
CAGATAGGCCTCATTTGATTGGAAATTAACAACTCCCAGTTCAATTTTGAGAGTCAAAAGAATTATAGGGCAACTAACCCTCCCCTACGCCTTTTCCCCAAACCCATCCGATAAAAATTTTGAGATATCACTTTTGTAAAAAAAAAGGTCAGATAGCAAAAAACTCTGGTGTCGGCACAAACCCCTAGGGTCTAGGGGAAGTCATTGTAATTTATGCCCTGGGGGCGTGTATTGTTCTTATGGAAGAAATGCTCTGAAGTATAAGCTTCAGAAATGGCTCATTTGATTGGAAATTGAAAGTTGTAGTTTATCTGTCAAGAGTCAAAAGAGATTCAAGAGCAACTAGCCCAACCTCTCGCCCTTTTCCCCCAAAACCCTTCCGATAAAACTTTTGATAGTCAGTTTCTTAAAAATAGTTCAAACATCCGATAACAAAAACTACAGTGTAGACGCAGCCCCCCAGAGCCCGGGGGTAGGCTTTGTAAGTTATGCTTTGGGGGCATACATAGTTCTTATCGAAGAGGTGCTCGTATAAACTTTAGATAAGGCTTATTTGATTGGAAATTGAAAGTTCTAGTTCACTTTCAGAGGCAACTCTATAGCTTTGCCTATAGTAAAGGCAATACGGCTCTAATATTTTATTATTTTTTCCAGAGGCACTTCATGTGGAAAGGTTCGTCGCACAAAATTCAGAGGGAGCTCAATCGATTTTAAATCGGAAGTTCTTATGTCCTTTTTAAGAATCCAACGTGATTGGAGGGCAAATATCCCCCCCCACGCTCTTTTTTCCCAAATGCATCCGAAAATTTTTGAGACAGCCATTTTGTTAAAAATAGTTCAAAGATCATATAACAAAAACTTCGGTGTCGACAAAACCCCCAGGGCTCAGGGGCAAGCGTTGTAAGTTATGCCATAGTGGCATGCATAGCTATTATGGAAGGGATGCTCGTATAAACTTCAGAGAGGGCCCATTTAATGGGAAATGGAAAGTTCTAGTTCGCTTTTTAAGAGTCAAAAGAGACGAGAGGGCAAACTATCCCCACCCTCTACGCCCTTTTTTCCTCAAACCAATACAATAAGAACTTTGAGGTATTATTTTTAAATAGTTCATAGATCATATAGTAAAAACTCCGGGGTCGACACAACCCCCAGGGCCCGGAGACAGGGGTTGTAAATTATACCCTGGGGGCATATATGGTTCTTATGGAAGGGATGCTCTATAAACTTCAGAGAGGTCTCATTTGATTGGAAACTGGAAGTTCTAGTTCAGTTTTCAAGAGTCAAAAGAAACTGGAGAGCAACTAGCACCTTAACTTAAAACTTTTTTGCATGCTGACTAAAGGTTTGCGTTTCGCAGGTACCGATCTCCTGATTCAATACCTTTGGCCGCGAGTGCAATGTGTGGTTGGGGGTAAATAATCCGACGGTTCCCGTGTTTTCCCCCCAGATTTCTCCAGGTACTTATTTAGAGCTGGGTCTACTCTGGCTGAGCTTACAGGGTCACGCCCTTGACCCTATTCCAAACCAAATAACCAAAATTTTGAGATAGCTATTTTGTCAAAACTATTTCAAAGGCCAGATAAGCAAAGCTACTGAGTCAGTAGAAAGGCCCCTATTGACACTGTCCCTCACCCCTGCTGCCATCTACAATTTAGTTTAATGCTGACAGCACACCAAATATGGAAATAGAGTCCCTAGGGAGAACACGTGATTAATGGGGTCAATGACCTCTTTTTCCAAGGTCGATTTATTTGTTGTTGTTTTGGCCAAGTGCACGCTCAAGGCGAATGTCAAGGTGTCCAGAAATAGGAAACAGTATTTGTTGTTGTTGTTGTTTTGGGCAAGTTTATGCTCGAGGCGAATGTTATGAGTTTCCAGGAATTGGAAACAGTATTTGTTGTTGTTGTTTTGGCCAAGTGCATGCTCGAGGCGAATGTCAAGGTGTCCAGAAATAGGAAACAGCATTTGTTGTTGTTGTTTTGGTCAAGTGCATGCTCGAGGCGAATGTTAAGAGTTTCCAGGAATAGGAAACAGTTAGATCACGTGTTTCCTTCTCAGCCAATCAGCGAGTCGGATACATCCCCCTTCTCAGCCAATCAGAGGGCTGGTTACATATTAGCGGCGGAGGGAATATGAGGAAAGGATTTTTGCTATAGTTTTATTAGTCTGTGAATAGAATTCAAAGGAGTGAGAAGAACAGTTTTGACTTCACTCATTTGGATATATATTTGTGTGTTAATGACGAGTGGAATGTTTACCCTCTTAGAAGTTGATAGTGGAGTCGATGGTAATAATACAAGAGCACCTAACATTGCGGTGGAAATCACGAGAGGATCAAGACTTTGTCTGGAATGGGATGAAGTATATGCAAGATATGTGATATCCTTGAGCAAATTTAAAATGGAGGATCAATTATGTTTCGCTGCAAAAGTTGATATAGCACACGTGAATAGACTTCGATGTGCTTTAAGTGCATTGGTGAAACATATCGAAGACAATAAACTGTATCGCTAATTGTACATGCATAGTATTATTGTTGTTGTTGTAATTATTCAATAAAATTGTTTCGAAATCGAAAATGTTCCCTTTCTTTTCTGGTTAGATTAGGGCTAACGAATCAGGGTCAGTCTAGAGTCAGCAGTCAGAGTGAAAGGATTGAAAAATGAATAAATTTGAGAAAGAGAGAATTAGATCAAATCTAGTGTTTATGGAAAAACATTTGATTTTGGATGACGATTTTCTCGAGTTATCTCTTCAACGCAGGATATTCTCTCGTCAGGGAACACTTGACAATATAATGAGGAGTGAATTCCCCCATTGGACTATTGGTTGAAACTTTTAAAATGTGATTCAAGTGCTCTTACTCAATTTATTGATATATTTATTGGAACAAAGCAGAATCATATCGTGGATATACTTTTGAAAACATTGCCAATGGATTCAATGTAGATGGCCCCCCCGTCATTCGAAAGAGGTAACGTCACAGCTACTCCTCTCCCCATTCCTCCACCTTGAATTTATCCGTCGGCAGGAACGATCAGTTTCGTTTTAGCTGTGAGTGAGTCAAGTGACATTGGAAACCAAAAAAAAAATGTTCTATACATGTCCATTGTGCATGTACACTCTTGGCAGTTGAATTCAATGTGAGAATTGTACAATTATTGATGACTATAGTGAAAAGTGTAAATTATGTAATCCTTGTAAATTACATAGAGGCTATGCAGTACAAATTAAAGGATGTAATTCATGTCTTGAAGAGGTGTGTGACTCTCATCCTAGAGGGCACCTGTGCTCCAATTGTCACTATGATAAATGTGATCAGTGGGAGAATACTTACCCCGCTATGATTGGAAGGAATCCTAAACGTGATTTTAGTTTATTTCTACGAGATTGGTATCGTCGTGGATTTAAATTATTCTGGGAAGAGGAATCTGGTCTACGATTCAACTGTTGGGGTAACAAGACAATTTGGTTTCTACGTCATCGTTGTGACAACACTGCCTATTATGACTATAAACCAAGTGATTTTTATTTGGCAGTTACCGAATGTGATTCACCATTTGAAAACACTGTATGTGATATTGCTTCAAATAGACAGTTGAAACTCGCGAATTTCATAATATGAATGCAAATAGTATTATTGACTATACAAAGAGATATGACAAGAGTGAAGTTACATTGTACTGTAGAAAATGTGACCCTGACTTTGCAGTCAATCAAGATCAATATACAGTGAATCCAAATGATTTACCAGAATTAGTGGTTCACGATAGTTGCCTATACATCGAAGAAGAAGAAGAAATCTAAAGTGAAGATTTAAAGACATTGTTGTATATACATATATGCATTTTATTAATAAACAAATTCACAAACATTTTTTAAGCACTTTACTCTTAGGGCACTGAAATCAATACTATATAGGTCTGAGAGGATATTTTCCACTAGAAAGTCGTTCAGACGTGGATTGTCACTATAAATGTGGAGAAACTTCTTGTAAGTATAGCCGCGACATCGGAACACAAATATAAGCCACAACTTTTAGTCGTTAGATCCTGAACCCTCTTCCGATTTTGAATAATAGTTTTCCCACTGCTCTCAATATAGTTGCTGATATGAGGTGTGTAAAATGTTTAGGGTAGACCAAGAGGATCAAAAAATTCAATGGTCTTCATTGTTTGAAAGATGCACAGCCAATGACCCGTCAGCACAGTCGACGGACTGCTATTAACAATAATCAAGATATTGTTGACACTTTGAATTTTTCCAAGAAAGTCCGAGGGTAGACAATAGGATTTGTACTGGGACCTTTAGGTGTCCATATTAAACACATTGATTATTTGACTGGTGTTCATGGCGCCAAGTCTAGTAGAACACTGCCTTCGGGAGTGATTTCCCAATAGGATTCATATTGATTTAGTGAGATTAGTGCAATACTCTCAGCCAATGGGTCGGCAAATGTACACTCTAAACGCACACTCCCCGTACGTACTATACTCATATCCTGTGTGCCAGACAAATCCAGAACAATGATACCATGTGTTTTAGCAAACATTTCTTCGGTTATACCATTTTCAAATAGTTGAGAGTCATGATCTAGGGTTTGCATGGTCAACTCATACAATGTTCTATAGGATTTATCAAAAGATAGATTGTAGAGTGGGATACCGTTTACTTTGCACACAAGAGATGAAAGTCCAAACATCTCGAATTTATCTGGACATTCAGTCCATGATCCTATTGCACTGGCGCTTTTTACAAATGCCAAAGCGAGTTTTGATGGAATTTCACCATTGATAAAGGATGAATCGGTGAAGGTGCGTGAGCCCATTGCAATATGACGTTGATTGGTGATTGTATGAGGAACAAGTAGTTTAATATTATTTCCATTGGCTCTCAGTTTTTCCACTGCCAAAGCAACAGAACTCATGACCTGTTGTTTGCGTACATGAAGTATTGCCGAGGTGAGGGAGATACTTACATCAGGATTGGCAGCAAGTTCTTTTCTCAATATGAAATTGGAGGGTGCAAGCGTCAGTTTTATATCCACTTTAACATTGGGTGGCAGCCATTGGGGTATATTAAATATTTCATGATATATTTTTCCAACTAGATGTAATTCACTAGTTGCAGCATTTTTAAGTGCATCTGTACTATCAGTATTAGTAATATATTCATTTCCATTGGAGGTGCCTTTCAATTCCTTGTATGACTTGGGTGTCATCAGCATGAATTGCATATCGCTTGTATAATTTGAGAGATTGTTGCTTGTGCTTACCAGCGTGCCATTAATGTAGACACTAATTTGACGAAATAGATTATGTAATATACAATTTTCATAGGATATTCCATCGGCCCGAATTGGCATTGTATTATCGGATTTCCGGACTTTCATTTGTAAATCTATAAATGTTGAAGACATGTCCATAAAGTAGTCTTCATTGGAATAAATTTGAAAGTGGATATTATCGGAGAGGGGTTGTTGTGGATAAAATTGTTCATAGTATCCATGCTTGACACTCACATCAACATTTTCAGCATTGAATAGATTCAATGAGGCGGTGATTGAAGGTTGAGAATCCTTATGCGGTAGGTAGGACATCTTAAGAGAAGAAATCTAGTTTCGATCTAACAATTTTCTTCCTGGGGCTTCTTCTTCTGTTTACACTACGTGTCGGCTTTTTCCTTCCTTTCTTTGACAAGAGGGATGATGTCTTTCGTTTCCGACCTGAGTGGAGACTGATGAGTGATGCATTGTTTCTTGACCTTTTTAAGCCTTTACCATTTTGTTTTAATCTCTCGCCAAGGGTTCGCGCACTGGACCTAAGATTTTCCGAAGCACTTTTTTTAAAATCCTTGCCAGAGCCCCAATCGTATAGTGTAGAGGATGCAAAATCTGTCGCAGCCGGTACAAGATATTTTCTAGCCAGTGGTAGTGAAGAGCGAAAGAGCTTAGCAAACCAACTGCCAAGACCGTAGCCAGACATTGACGAGCGACCTTTGTAATAGTCCATTCCATTGCCCTGTTGTCTTGGGCCAAGAGTATTAACATAGCAGTCAATATCAGGACAAGTGAATACCACTTTTTTATTAGACATCTTGTTGAATTTGAACGATGGGACGAAAATGGCATGTAATCACAGCCAAACCTTTTGAAATTGCTATGGGATCACCCAATTCGGTTCTTAGTGTTAACTGACAGAGTTCCAAATAGGAAGTGTTTACGGGAATATACTGAAGATGCTTTATATTGTAGTGGTGAATATGTTCTTGATTGGTTTTTCGTTCAAGAACTCGTAGGAGGGGAACATTTGAATTACCAACCCGAGATGTTTCCACAAATGAAGCGTAGAGAAATATACAAGTGTCTGTGGAGAATGCAGGCGGGTAGTCAGCAAAAATGAAATTAGTGTTTCCGGCACTTTTACCATTGATTATATTGAGCTTAAAGCCAAGAACATCCTTTAGGTTATCATTGAGAATAACCTTTTCACTGGCAATAGGTGAACTAATGTAGATCTTACCCTCCTCCTTTGAATAGTTGAAATGAAAAGCTCCCTTTTTACGAGCGGAAATTCTTTTATTAATAGAACGACATAAATCATTCATACAGGTGAGTTCCTCGTAGGGTAATTCAATATATGGATAATCCATCCAATTGATTTTTTGAATTTGTTCTTGATCACTTGAGGATGGTGGTGGCGGCCAATCATAGGGTCTAATTTTTATATCATATTTACGATCTTTTCTCAGGATGTCGTAGGTATTTTTGAGAATACAGTCGACAAGAGCCACTTCATACTTTCCGTCGTCGAATTTGATGGTGGGGGAGAGTTTCGTCCAAAAATCACTTGTTCTATTCAAGTCATTGTAGAGAGGATCGGAAACATTGGACATGAAAGTCACATAGAAATCATTGGGCATTGTCAATGTCTTCAGCACTGACCCAAGAATCAAAATCTGAGTTGTATCCTAGCCAGCGAACAAGCAACTGTCTCTTGCCCCTACGAGTACGACTCTTTAATATCTTTTCAATTTGATAAATTTCACTAGTGTTTCTAACTTTTTGCAGTTCATATTCATAAAAACCGCCGAGAATCTCATCATCTTTGGTGTCTCGCAGTCGATATGTCGTGGGCTCGGTGTCCAGGATTTTGGACACTTTAAAAAGTTCGGTGCTCCATAAATAATTCCCCTTTTCAAAAATATTGGTGGTTCTATTAATTCGAACAGTATCACCAACATTGAATTTCTTCTTCGCATTTTTTTTTTTCTTTTTCACCATTGGAATATTGCTTTAGAAAAGCATCAAATGTATTTTCATTGTAGTGAACATCCCGAGGGCTTGAGTTGGACAGAGATCGATGAGGTCAGATGGTTGTATATCCGCATGATTTTATCTAAATCATGAATAAAAGCCGGTGTATTTTTCAGGCTACAATATCTTGAAATTAATAGACGAATCGTTCTTATTAATCGTTCAGCCAATGCAGCCTTTATCGGGCTGTGGCTATGATAAAGTGTTGTATTATATTTCAATAGAACCTTTTGCACATGGGGATTAACAAATTCACTGCCACGATCCGATTGAATTTTTCTATATGAATCCTGTTCAAGAATACTTTCAATGGCCTGAGCAACTTCAACACCTCTCTTTGATCGCAGTGGAATGGCATATGCATAGCGACTAAAGACACTGATTGCCACCAGAATATATTTGTAGGGTGCATTGTGACGCTGTTGTCTAAACTGCGTCTAAAGTTAAAAGACCCGTTTGCATTATATGCAGAGGGGAAAAGGCTTTAGTTTGTCGATATTGTTTGCCGCGAAGCCTGTGATTCCGATGCATTGTGTAACTCGATTCATTCTCTAGATACTCTTTTGCTTTTTTCAATGTGGTGCCGGAGACAACTTTAGAAAGCGTTTTGGGAGAACTTAAACTTCCCGCTTCACCAATATTTTCATAGACACCTTTCAGAACTTCATCCATTTTGAACGCAAGCACGTAGTGTAATGTCCACTCCCCTTTTGCACACTGGAGGGTGAATCAATTCGTCTTCGCTTTTGACTAGCAGCCACAGGTGTTGTAAAATCATTGCTGCTGCTGCTACTGATAGTATTTTCAAATATTGAATCTTCTTCTTCTTTTTTAAATGGTGGTGTTGGTGTTGTTGGAGGACTATATTCTCTTAGTTTCTTTAGAATTTGCTTATTGCCAATAAGACTTTTGGGAAAGTTTGATACACTTAGAAAGGTGTATAGATTATTGTCAAAGGATAAAAGTCCTTTACGATTCGTCACCATATCACAAATTAAATCAACTAGATTATAACTTTTTCCCTGAATTATAATTCGTTTCCCTGTGCTATCGACTTGAACTTGATGTTCATCAGCAGTTTCCAACATGAGATAAGATAATACTCTTTTACTCTGTTCTCGATAGGTCACTGGCAATAGGTTTCCAATTTTCTATACAATTGAATTCAATTCCTTCTCCTTTGAATGCACTGCTGCAGAATCTTGAGGAGATGTTTCCTGTTTAGAGGGATCAGTGGCGGCGGCGGTGGGTCTCTCACGATATGGTTTATGTTTGTCCACACGTCGCAATGCATCTTGAAGTAAAAGCAGTTTTTTGTCATCGGCAATATTCTCATCATTAATGAATTTGCTTAGATTGTCTTCAAAATGTTCGACGGGCGAGAGGACAAGTTCAAATGGTGTCAATTTATAGGGTTTTGCCATTCTCTAGAGAAAACTGTTTACAAGTCCTGCAATTATTGGCAGTTAAAGTGTGAAAAAGCTACCGCCCGCTTGAAGGAGCCGTTTTCTTTTAAAAATTTTTCCCTTGTTTTTACAAGCCAAGGCGCGTACAGTGGAACGATGTTGCTTTGTCTGTTGTCTAACACCTTCTGGCAGTTGAACATTGCCCTCAGTTAAATTTAAACAAAGTTCAGATATTAGATTAATGAAATCATTGTCAACACCATGTTTGAGTATGGCCTTCCTAAGCAAGGGTTTTGAAGTGCTTAAAACGGAAAATAAATGCCGTTGTTCGTGTAGTTTCTTCAGTGTCATAATGGCAACTAATAGCCTTTTCTACTGTTCACCGGAAGATATACTGTAATTTCATTGTTGAAAATGTCGGTGACTACACGTAGATCCTCGGGTGTGCTCTGATTAAGATCCAGCAAAATGTAACCGTAGGGTTTATTAGTCGCCTGAGTGTACGCTGACAACAGAAATTTAGGGGCGCCGGGGTATATCTGTTTATTGAGAGTTATGAGCGAGCTAGAATCACGAACAACTCGATAGATAATATAGATAGTGCAATTCAAAGCAAGGGTTCGCATACATTTGCTCTGATGAAACAGATTGTGTAGAACTAGGGTTATGGAAATGTGTTCATGGTGGGAGCGAACAGTGAACAGTTGTAGCATTTCCTGTGAGAACTGTTCAATGGATTCAGCCAAATCATCAATAATCAACCAAGAGTTCGATTCAATACTATTGAAAACATCAAGTCCCCGTATGAATTGTATTGGTATGGTTGTGGCAATTGCTTTTATTTGATCATAGGACTCCTGCCAAATACTATAGCAATAGTAGATTTTTTTCGGCTTTTCCAAAAACATTTTATCGCAATTTTTAATTATTCTAGTTAAGAGTGTTGTTTTCCCCGACATTGAGGGACCACACAGAAACGATCTGAAGGGTGTTTTAAATTGATACATGTTGCTGCTGCTGCTGCTGTTGACAACAGTTGGACTACAACTAACTGTAAATCATACGTGTCCAATGAATAAGTAGTAGTAGTAGCAATAATTTTCCCATAGATCTATCTAGTACGTTAACAAGAGTAACAACAAAAAAACAATATTTCATGGCAGCATTTATTTCGGTAACATGAAAACAAATATTTGTTCAACATGAACCTGACAACGATATGAATAACACTTGTTCAACAAGATCCTGACAACAATATTTCATCATTTATTTCGGCAACATGAAAACTCTATTTGTTCGACATGAACAACAACAATGATAAAAAGGACACTTTATGTACAACATAAAAATAAACACTTTTTATCCATGAAGAGCAACACTTATTGTCTTTAAAAACACTTTTTGTACATCAACACTTTTCTGTACAACAACAATACTTTTTGTCCAGCAACATGACACTTTTCTATACAAGAGCACTTGAAAACAACACTTGAAAAAAAAACACTTGGAACATGAACTAGCACAGTTGAACATTATGAATTTAAAAGTGGGGTCCCCCCCACCCCCCGGGGACCGCAGGGCCGAAGGCTCGGCTGCGGGCGGGACCCCCCACCCCCCGGGAGCTGCTCGGGAAGGGCCCCCCACCCCCCGGGATCCGTGGTGGAAAAACAGTACAATAGTTGTCGTCACTGCTGCTACAGGTTAGTGGTTGGGTTAGTTGAGGTTAGATTAGTTAATTTATGAAAGGGTTGGAGCATTTAATTTATGAATGGTTTCGTGGTGGTTAGTGGTTGTGGATTAGTCAGGTTAGGTTAATTTATCCAGACCAAGTTGATTGCGATAGTCTATGCATTCAACTCGGTCTGAAATACGGTAGTGGCCATGAGGCAGGACACTCACACCATTCTCGAGCACATAGACTTTGTCAGATATACATGACATTGCATTCTTTTCCACTCTCACAGTATAATTTCTATACTGTAGAGAGCGAATTGCAAGCACTTGTGCTCTCGGCACTAGGCTACTTTCTACACAGTCTCTGTACACGCTCATGTTGAAATTGCTCTTTACAAAATGTGTAGGCACCCCTTTACACGCCTTCTTTTCATCCCCACTATGAGTTTTAAAGCAATAAACTTTAGGACCCGGGAACACCCCCTGGATATCAATCACTCCCCGTCTCTGATTTTAACATTAATAGTTGGTTGGGGGCTTGACGTTTCACCAACTCGGGGTAGAGTGATGGATTCCAGTTGGTGAAATCCATCCGCGAGCTGATGTGTTCCCCCTTTTCTAGATCACCCAATAAATCTTCGGTCCCATTTACCTTTAACAGCAGAGAATCTGTATCCCCATAGTAAACTTGAACCTCCCCCTCCCGTGGCCATTGCACCTTGCACACATTGTAAAAAAACGACAACATGAGCTTTTTGGAAATTTCCAGTACTGAACTGCCGCCCGCTATATTCTTGTTCAGTACCACATTTCGCTTTCGCCTGTGTAGAAGAACCATGCCAGTCTCTATGCTCGTGAACGATGTAAAATTGGGATCGGCAATAATTCGTGCACACTCTAGAGGGTCAGTCACGACGTCGCAGCGAGATCTGTTACGTACGCTTTCACACATTTTGCCAAACGCTGAATTTAGGATGAGTTTGTACATTTCCTTCTCTACCTTGGAGTTTGCCCTAGAGCGTTTATCGACAAAAGTGTCGATAAACGTCTTTAAATATGGTCGCTGATTGAACTGCAGGACCCTGTGTATTTTGGTGATTTTGAAACCATTGTTCACCATCCAGTGCAAAAGCACATGGTGAACAACGATATTCTCCTTAGGGTCCAAATCAGCAATCAGTTTTTGCTTAGAGGGAGTCCAGTGCATCCCCATATCCTCAACCAATGATCGATTGTAGGGGCTCAATGAGTCCCTGCTCACGGGTCGATTGATACAGGGAAAAACAAAACCTTTGACGGAGTCGTGAAGCGCTAGAGGAATGTGACCGTCAATTTCAAAGAACCATCCTTGTGGCCCATTGTCCTCGACGGTGGTAATGTCGGGGAACTCACAAGGATTCTCAAGCCATTGATAGTTCCCACACGGCAAAGAGTAGTGAGACATTGCCGAGGGGTACAATGAGTTCATGTCCAAGAACACTGCATTTGACTTTGCACCGGTGCTTTTGTCCGCTCGGATCGGTTGACAAGACGCGGTCCCCATGAAAAACATACCCTCCCCTCATTGAACGCTCTACAAAAAGGTGCTGATCTACATCGGTGATTAGGCCTATTTCCTCCCTACTAATTTTTAAAATCAAATCCATCACCAAATGGGGTGTGGAAAAATAGTAGCCTATATCTAACCCGAACTCTGAATAGATTTGATCTGTGTTCTTACAGACTATATCCAACAGAGTTAAAACGTCACTGGCCAAGTACAGTCTACAATAATCCCACCCATTTTTACAATCCCCCTTAGACCACACCTTCTTGGCAAACTCATATTCCTCGGCTGTGCATTCACTGCTGGTCAGTGAATTGTAAAAAGCTTCAATTGGAGGTAGTTTCACCTCGCTTAAGCGAGCGCCAGAACAGTAATAATCGTATGCGTATACACCTTTGCAGGTCAACAGGTCATACATTTCACTGTCTGGAAAGTGCTGTTTAAGCAAGGGAAAGCTATCAAAATTGTCGCTTTTCTGCACTTGAATCAATTGACTCAATGCCTTGGGAAAAAAAACTAAAAGAATCTAAAAACCTGATTTTATTCCAACACGTATGCCCATTATCCACTGCCTGCCATTTCAGCTCGAGAAGCAACAACTTCTCGGCCGATTTGGGAATAATGTTATAGGTAAATGAACTGTTTACCCATGGACTGTCTACTCCCCCTCCCTCCCTATGCATACGTGCCAGTGCCGGTAAAATAAATTTTAAGTCTAATTTGAGTTGTGGATAAAAACAGGGATAAAAAACTGCTGGCTAACATTTAAGTTACACGATTGATGCGCAACCCCTCTAAAATTACTACCCCCAGAAGATATTTCCTGCCACAAGTGATTATGGTCTCTGACTTTCCCCCTCCCACCACCTCTTTTCCCTTTAGTCCCCTTATCCTCCTCTACAAACTCCCCCTTACAAACCCAACATATTTTTTGATTTTTAATCGCGAGACGATCCTCTGCAGACAAAACCATTGGGTAATGGGTATTTCTCAAACGAGAAATAGCACCATTAGCTGTGCCAATTAGTTTAGTCAGTGCCTTGATCATACAATCGTCCTCGTCCAATGTTTCTACTATTTCTAACAACCGCATGGTGTTAGAACTGTCTCTTTGCGCATGAGCATAGGACACTGCAATAGCTTGATGTTCTTTGACTCGGTTTGGAAATCGAGGATCGTTCACCTCCAGCAGCTTAGCTTCACAGTCCAAAGATATTTTGTTGCACTGGAGGAGGGTGTTTTGGAAATTTTTGAAGCGTAAAATGGCCCTATCCCCTGAAACCGTTTCCACTGTCTGGTAGCCATGCCGTCTACAATGCCTCATGTGATTTTGCAACTTTAATTCAGTCCAAAATCGAGAGAGGCATGTTGGACAGTAGAAACGGGCACTCTGTTTCTTACCCTCCCCCAGAACTCTACTGATGTCTGTGATTGGATTAAAATGGCCAATTGAATTGGCAAGGTCACTAGATGGGGGTGTATACAACAACCAAACCCAGTGTCTGACTAATTCAATTGACGGGCCCCTTACAGGGAAGACCACCCCCTTCTTTTTTGAACGAACCCCATCTTCAAATTCACTTTCATACTGAACCACAGTAACGCCGATATTTAAATGGGCATTAGCCCTTTCAAAAATATCAATAGATCGTAGCGTTACTGGGTATTTTCCTTCTAAACAAGAGAAATCTACAATGGGGAAATTGGACCCTTCCTTCCAATGTACAGCCCAATCGTCTAAATTCGTCTTGGTAGCGTCACGTGCTAGAAGCTCGAATGCTGATATGAGGAAAGCATACCTGAAACATTTTTGACCTGTTTCAAAACAGATCCGCTGGACACCTTGACAACCTTCTAGATCTGGATTATATTTTAAAACTATATCCCTATCATACCCTGCCCCCCCCTCTTAAAATAAAATCTTTCTTAAATTTACAAATATTCACACTTAAATTTTCAATAAATAAAACTACAGACCCACTACCGTTTTCGTTAAAGTTCTCGAGATGCGCTATAATTTGACCTACCCACTCCGAAAAAACACCCTCAAAATTCTCTAAATTCGGATAAATCAAACGCATCTCGGAATGTACATAATGATAATAAACTTCGCTTTTCCCCTCATTTAAATAGAATACCTTTAAAACAATGAAACCTTAATTGAATCCCTCCCCCACAATTGAATTTGGTTCTCCAGCAGTGCACGAATTTTATCTACATAGTCATGCACAATTTCTACAGGATCAAACACAAATTTTCCCCCCATAAGTGAATTAAACGGGTCCCCAAAAGTCGCAGTGTAGACAACTATTGCATTTAAAATTGTGTTGGACAGCTGAAAGTCTGGCAAAGTCGTGAATTGGTCATTACCCCCCTCCCCCCTCTTGTATATCATCAACACTCCCTCCCCCAAGTTGTTCAACAATATTTGGGGTATGCGAATGCTCCACTTCAGTTGTTTGAAGTGGATTCGTTAGGGTATCGGAGGCTAGGAGGAGGAGGGTTCCCCGTTAATTCGTTTGTAAAATCCTCCAAAAGCTGTAGTGTATTTGGACTCAAGTCCCCCTGCCTCAACTGCGCTATTATCTACATTAAAAGAAAATCATTTAAAAAATCATCAATATTATCAGGTATTTGCTCATTAGCAATACCACTCCATGGTGAATTGCTGGGGGACTCCACATGTGCATCCTATCCTTCACCAGCTGATGATGATGGTGACAATGAATATGGTACCAATGCTCCAATCTACAAATGAAAAAATGGCTTATCTTCAAAGTGTTCAAATCATCCCTACTGTTTTTAAAATTTGGATTATTATTTACGTATTATTTAAAACGCGCTTAGTAGTAGTAATAGCAGTATGCACATAGTAGCATTTGGTTATTCACTGTTCCCCCACAACTATCGATATTCTGAAAGTTCCAAAATATCAAACTTAATATAAGATATTTACAATCTAAAACGCCGCTTTACATAAAATTGACAATTTGATTTTGTTCAAACAACCCCCCTCCCAATTTCCACCATTTAATGCTCCCCCCCTCCGAGCCGGGCATCGCGGCGCTTTCCCGCAGCGCTTCCCGCAGCGCTTCCCCCCGGTGCTTCCCGCAGCGCTTCTCCAAACGCTTCTCGGTCCCATTGGCGCTTCCCGGGAGCCGTGGCTCCCAGCCGTTTACATAATGTCAAAAAAAAAAATATTGTTAGACCATAAGTCGTTTCTCTCTCTCTCTAATTTCCACTACACTGGCTTGTCTAGGACTCATTAGCTTAATTATTGTAAGCCACCGCGTATGTTCTTTTCCATGCGTGTTCTCAGGGAAACACTACAAGTAAATGGGAAACCGTTAACTCCCCTAAAATCTTGGCAAGTTGTAAGCTGTCAAAAATATTGCGCAAATTAGAATCCATATGTGCAAAGAGATAAATGGGATAATCTCTGTCCTTTCCCATAAAACAATAATATTCAATTGTGAAAAATAGCATTTTGAGTTTCATAGTGGAGAGATAGCGGTAAACTAGAAATTACCTAAAAATATTATTATGAGATATTGAAGAGATAGCAATAGTGGGGGGAACAGAGAAAATAGCAAAGATTAGAAAAAGAGCGGTTTGACAAGCAAAAAGATTTCATTATATTTAGATATCTCTGAGGGAGGGAGGGGGAGGGAGCAGAGAAATTTAAAACAATGGTTGGGGGCGAGGGGTTAATATTTTAATATCTCTGAGATACACTTTTACACAGTGTTGAAAAATAGTGAAAAGAAAAGACAAAAAAACATTGGAAGAAATAGATATATATATATATTTCTATAAGATAGGTAGGAAAAATGCTCACATTTGCAAATCCTGGCTGCACTTGCGTGCCGGATGGTCCAGGTAGCGTGTGTTCGAGGGCAACCTCATGATTTTGTATATTTCCTGAGACCCTCGACAATATAGGATAAGAGGATGACGGGTAAGCTACCTCACAATTTTCCGCAACTGTGGCATTGAAAGCATCCATCCACTCTCTTTTGAGTTTTCGGCCTGGCTGTATTGTTGCCTGTGCAGATGAAGCTTGGGCAGGCAGTGTAGAGCTAGAGGGCATCGGACAGTGGTCATATCGTATAACTGACTCCCTCACATGGGTTTTATCTTGGACCCTAGCTCTCTTACTGGGAGGCGACGGGCATTCTTCACAATTTGCCTTACCCCTTGCTCTCTTACTGGGTGGCGAGGGGCATTCTTCACAATTTGCCTTAAAGAAGAGAAAAAAGTTAGTATGGAAAATAATTTCCCCCTTTTTTAAAGAAGGAAAATTAGTATCCCCGCTAACCATAATTTTGTCAACGAAGGAAAATTGTATAAATTTAACGAAAAAAGAATTATCATTGTAAAACAATGGGGGGGGGTTTGAGGATGGTTTAGGTAATAAAAAGAACACCTTTTATGTTTTCTATCGAGTATAAAGATACCATGGTGGAGGAGGGGGTACTTACCTAAATATACTGGAGGGTAATCAAGGAAAGTAATTTTATTTTGAAAAAAAAATGAAAATGTACTAAAACGGAACTTACATTGCTAATTGTGGCTGCCAAGGCTTCAAGCTCATCAATTATGTCAGTTGTTCTATCCATTGTGTAACAATACTTTCTGATAATTTAATCACAATGCATGTCCGTTATATACGAAATCTCAAGGGTGAATTGTTATGTAAGCAAGCCCTCTGATTGGCTGAGAAGGAAACACGTGATCTAAATGTTTCCTATTCCTGGAAGTTCTAGTTCAATTTTTAAGAGTCAAAAGAGAACGGAGGGTAACTAGCCCCCTATCCCTTTTCTCCCCAAGCCCATCCGATACTGATTTTGAGATAGCAATTTATTTTAAAATAGTTCAAACATCAGATAAGAAGAACTCCGGGGTTGACACAACCCCCAGATTCCAGGGACAAGTGTTTTAAGTTATGCCCGGAGGCGTATAAGCCTTTTATTTAAGAGGTGGTCGTATAAACTTCGAAGGTGGCTAATTTGATTAGAAATTGAAAGTTCTAGTTCACTTTTTAAGAGTCAAAAGAGATTCGAGCGCAACTAGCCCCACTGGCCCTTTTCCCTCAAATTTATCCTATACAAATTTTGAGTTATTCATTTGTTTCTAAAATAGTTCAAACATCAGATAACAAAAGCTACGAGGTCAACGCAACCCCCCAGAGCGCGGGGGCAAGTATTTTAAGTTATGCTCCGGTTGCGTATAAGGTTTTCTATGTAAGGGACGGTGGTCGTATAAACTTGGAAAGTGGCTCATTTGATTGGAAATTGAAAGTTCTAGTTACCTTTTTATGAGTCAAAAGTTTATGGAGGGCATACCGTCCCCCCTAACACAAATACCCTCTTTTCCCCAAATAAATCAAATGAAAATTCTGAGATAGCCATTTTGTTTGAAACAGTCCAAAGATAAGATAACAAAAACTTTGTTGTCAATATACCTCCCTTCTCCCCACCAGAGCCAGAGGAAAGTTTATAACTTATGCTGCGGGGGCATACAAGGTTTGAGTGAAAGAGGTGGTCGTATAAACTTTGGAGGGGACTCGAATGATCATAAATTAAAAGTTCTATTTCAGCTTTTAAGAGTCAAAGTGATCCGATGGCGAAAAGCCCCACTCCCTCCCAACCTTCTTTTCCCCAAATCAAATCCCCTCGAAGCCCGGGGGCAAGTTTTCTAAGCTATGCCCTGAGGGAACATAAGGTGTTATGTAAGGGATGGTCGTATAAACTACAGAGATGGCTTGTTTGATTGGAAAATGGAAAGTTCTAGTTACCTTTTTAAGAAAAGATATCTACCCCCCATGCCTTGTTCCCCAGATATATCCGATAAAAATTTTGAGATAGCCATTTTATTTAAAATAATCCATAATTCAAATTACTATAAATTATGGGTTGAAATCCTCCATAGCACCCGGACAAGAATTGTAATTTATGTAAGTTGTAAGTTCTTAAGAATTGAAAACGATCAAAAAGTAACAAGCCCCCCCCCCCTCTTTTGCCCTTTTTCTCCAAATGCGTCTTATCAAAATTTTGAAAGAGCCATTTTATTCAAAATTGTCCAAAATTCAAATCACTATAACTTAGGGGTTGAGAAATCTTCCCTAGCCCCCGGGGCAAGGATTGTAACTTATGTTAGCTGCCAATTATTTGAATATAAGGTTCTGTGGAAGGGGTGGTCGTGTTAACTTTGGAGGGGCACATTCGATCAGAAATTGAAACTTCTAGCTATTTTTTGATCAATGACCAACTAGCCCACGCCCCACTATCCCAAAGGGCATCCGGTCAAAATTTGGAGACATCCATTTTGTTCAAAATAGATCAAAGACCAAGTAACCATGCTTTTGGGGTTGAACCCCCCCCCCCAGCCCCGGAGAAATGGCCCTGAGCTATGAAACGTAATTATTGTTACTTTGATATTTTGTTTACTTTGATACTTGGATTTAGTGATTTACGCGGCAATTTCGATTTACGGTGCAAAGGCTGTAAGTTATGGAAGTTGCTTACTGTTACTTAGATACTTTGTTTAATTTGATACTTTGTTAACTTTGATCCTTTCTTTACTTTGATACTTTGAAATTGTTACTTTTTTACTAGTTTTGGTACTTTAATTAAAGTTTGATGTTGAAAAAAAAAAAATCTTTTTTGACATAAGGAGTTTTTTTTAAAACTTGAAAATCTTTGCAATCAAAAACAAGCGAAAATTCATTAAAAAAAAACTTTCCGGAAGTTTTTTTTCCCCGATTTTTTTTCTGAAAGAATTGGGGTTATGTACTTCTAATGAATGGTGCCTTCACTGCAAACAAGAGTATGGCTACTGCCCGTTTCCCAAACGGTAAAAGCATCATTCTCTTGCTTGAATAACCAATTTTCTTATTTAGAATTATAATTCTCTTACTTAAGTGGCCACAAAGTTCTGCAAAATTAGTTTACCTTTTTTTTATTATAATAATTGGGAGAACACAATTCAAACACAAGTGAGAATTAGATTAAGGATTGGTTGTTAGACGGTGGTAATTTTCAGGGAGTTGGGATTATGTACTTCTACTGAATGGTGCCTTCACTGCAAACAAGAGTATGGCTACTGCCCGTTTCCCAAACGGTAAAAGCATCATTCTCTTGCTTGAATAACCAATTTTCTTATTTAGAATTATAATTCTCTTACTTAAGTGGCCACAAAGTTCTGCAAAATTAGTTTACCTTTTTTTTTATTATAATAATTGGGAGAACACAATTCAAACACAAGTGAGAATTAGATTAAGGATTGGTTGTTAGACGGTGGTAATTTTCAGGGAGTTGGGATTATGTACTTCTACTGAATGGTGCCTTCACTGCAAACAAGAGTATGGCTACTGCCCGTTTCCCAAACGGTAAAAGCATCATTCTCTTGCTTGAATAACCAATTTTCTTATTTAGAATTATAATTCTCTTACTTAAGTGGCCACAAAGTTCTGCAAAATTAGTTTACCTTTTTTTTATTATAATAATTGGGAGAACACAATTCAAACACAAGTGAGAATTAGATTAAGGATTGGTTGTTAGACGGTGGTAATTTTCAGGGAGTTGGGATTATGTACTTCTACTGAATGGTGCCTTCACTACAAACTAGAGTATGGCTATTGCCCGTTTCTCTAACTGTGAAAGCACAAGATCTACTGCGTATTTGGTACTTAACTAAAAGGAATTATGTTACAAATATTTTCTTTTGTTCTTATTACAACATTGAAAATAAAATGGATATTGCAGTAAAACCAGACCAGGATATACCAAAAGGGCCACTAGGCCCAGTGGCTTTCACCATTCCCGAAGTTTTGGGGGATTTGGGGAAGTTTTGGTGAAAATCTTGTAAAAACAGAGCGGCAAAAACGTTTGGGACTAGCGGCATCAAAGCCTTAAATCCGGCCTGGGTGAAACAAAATCTTGAGCTGGTGAGCTTTCAGCAATATATATCATTATATATCCAATATTCAGTTTAATTTATTAGTTATTACCAAAACTGTTAACTTATTTAAAATAAAAAATATTTTTAAAATAGTGAATTTTGAAAAAATTGAAACTTTCAAAACGAACAGATATTATTTAAAAAAGCTTTCCGAAAAGAAGATTTCTATAGAAAAGTAAAGGCCACATTAAGCTTAATAGGAAGAAATAGAAACCTACAATAACTCAAACTCAAAACAACCAGAAATTACTATTAAAGAATAAATGAAACCCAAAATGAACAGAAATTAAATAAACAACCATAGTAAAAAACATACAACAGGTACTAATATAAATGAATAAATAAATCTCAAAACGAGTAAATCTTAATTGAATATGCAAATGAAGCTTAAAAAGATAAAAAGATATTTTACTATTGAGGCATAAAATGAAACCCAAAACGAACAGAAATTAAATAAACAATCATAGTAAACAAACAACAATAGTTACTAATATAAACGAAAATGAGTAAATAAATATTAAAACGAGCAAAACTTAAATCGAATATGCAACTCCATCCTGAAACAAACAAAAATCTCTACAAAGAAGAGTTTGGGTATTGCCTCCTTCTTTCACTGTAAAAGTCACCTACTGCGTCATTGGCGCTATAATATCTTTAAGATATATTTGAGCTGGTACATCAATAGGATGTCTTGCCTTGAGAAGACATGGGGGTTGTCAGCCCTACTCATCTTAATTTTTGCTCGCTTTGAGTTAATACATGGTGATTTGTGGTAGTTTTATGCTTGGAAGATAATTTGACTTTATTTCTGTTCATTTTTGTTTTAATGGAACCCTTTACTTTTTGAAAAGCTTTTACTTTTCTTTGAAAATTTTTTTTAGTGGATTTTCTTAAAATTATTTTCTATTCTTTTTTTACTGACATAATATTTTTCATGGAAAAAGATAAATACTTCATATCTTTTTGGTTTTTAAACAGTTCGTGGTAACGAACTGCAAGTAAGGAGCGACCAGGCTCAATGGTAACCGAAACTCTAAAAAATGGATTTTGATACCAATAGATACATCAAAAGAATCAAATTTTAATGCTGATTTCAAATATATAAGTTTCATTAAGTTTAATGTTACCCATCAAAAGTTACGCGCCTGAGAATATTTGGCTGATTTTTGAAAAAAGGGGGAATGACCCCCTAAAAGCTATAAAACCTTAATGAAAATCACACCATCATATTCAGCGTATCAGAGAACCCTACTGTAGAGGTTTAAAGCACCTATATACAAAAATGTGGAATTTTGCATTATTTGCCATAAGAAAGATCACGGATGCGTGATTATTTGTTTTTTTTGTTGTTTTTTTTTCACAGGGGTGATCTTATCAACCAGTAGTCCTAGAACATCGTGGGAGGGCTCATTGGAACGGAAATTAAAAGTTCTAGTGCCCTTTTTAAGTGACCAAAAAATGGAGGGCAACCAGAACCCCTCCCACGCTCATTTTTTCCCAAAGTCATCCGATCAAAATTTTGAGATAGCCATTTTGTTCAGCATGGTCGAAAATATGATAACTATGTCTTTCAGGATGACTTAATCCCCCGAAGTCCCCGGGCGGAGGGCTGAAAGTTATGAACTTTACCCAATGTTAACATATAGTATTGGTTATTGGGAAGTATACAGACGTTTTCAGGGGGGGGGGGGGTTTATCTGTTAGGGGGGGGGTGTCGGGGTTATATGGGAGGATCTTTCCATGAAGGAATTTTTCATGGGGGAAGGGACATTGCTATGAAGGGAGCACCCGATTTTCCAGTATTATTAAAGAAAAAGATCAGAAATTATATATAAAAAAACAAGCTTTTCAACTGAAAGTAAGGAGCAACTTCAAAACTTAAAACGAACAGAAAATATTACGTATATGATTGGTTTCATCTCCTAGTCAATACCTCGCTCTTTAAGACAAAGATTTTGACAGTGAGAGACTGTGAAAAAATCCGAAAGTGCTACTATAAGTATGCAAAATTTTTACTGTATATATCCAAGCGATGCCGGAATTCTCGACTGGAAAAATATGGACTTCCAGAGCCATCAAAGCAATAGTCGACCATTCGGGACAATTCAGTGTTCAAAGTCAGATTGATGAGACGTCGTTTTTCACCTGCATTTGTTTGAGTTTCGTATCTTTATTTTTATTTTTTTTTAAGTTGGTTTCCTTTTTTCTTTTTTGTTGTGCTCCACTATAATCTTTTTGTAGATGGTGGGTAATTAAATTATTATTATTATTATTCTAATTAACGGCCTTTGTGATTAAGGGGTCATTTTTAAAGAATTGGAACAAAATTCGAACTTTAGCTTAAAGAGCAAGGTATTGACTAGGGGGTGAACCCCCTAACATACGTATTAAAAATCTATGAATATAGAAGTTCGTTACGTTAGTTAATTCGTAAGTTACGTATATTTATTACTAATAAAAACGTTCGTAAATGAAATCAAACAAGTGTCGAGAAAGCTATTTAACCAAATAAAAGTAAAATTAATATGTAAATTTTGTTTTAATTATTCATGAACGGTGAGCCAAAATAAAAACCTGCATTAATTCAAAAACGTTCAAAAATTGAATAAAAAAAACAGGTTTTTTTAACTGAAAGTAAGGAACGACGTTAAATCTTAAGACAAACAGAAATTATTCCGCATATGAAAGGGGCTGTCCCCTCCTCAACGCCTCGCTCTTTACGCTAAAGTTTGACTTTCTCACAACTCTATTTTTTTAAACATTAAAAACTTTAGCGTAAAGAGTGAGTTGTTGAGGAGGGGACAGCCCCTTTCATATACGGAATAATTTCTGTTCGTTTTAAGTTTGAACGTCGTTTCTTACTTTCAGTTAAAAAAAAACTTGTTTTTTTTATTTAATTTCTATAAGAATCCCTAGTTTGGCTTGCTTTTAGTATGTTGGAGAAACTTTTTCACCAATGTTTATTTCTAACAAAATAATATTGTTCAATTTAATTTTACACCTCCTTAAGTTGACCAGAAAAATAAAACATAATATAATTCCCAAAAAGTTCTGCCTATGCTCTTTGGTAATCCGGATACACTGACACTCTTTTGATTTATTTAAATTGTAAGAGCAAAATTAGTAACAGTAGTGGTTCCGAAAGTTTAAACTTAATTCCCCCATCCGTATTCGATATAGGCTATAGCTGAAGTGTCGTAATGCAACCATACACACAGTGCCTTTTGATTTAGTTTTAAAGTAACATTTATTTTAAAGCATAATAAACCAATTGCGTAATTAAGGGGTTTGAAAAACCCAATATCGCTAGACATAGTTACTGGAACGTTCTGCTTTGCTGTACAATATTGCTGTCTCAAAATTTTGACTGAATGTGTTTGGAAAATGAGTGGGCTTGGGAGGAGGGCTGCTTGCCCTCCAATATCTTTGACTCTTAAAAAGGGCACTAGAACTTTTTGATTTAGTCCTGCGTCCACATAAATATTCCTTGAAAGCTTCACCTTAATGCTCTTAGCTTGTTCAGTAGCAATAGTTGTTTGTAGCATTAGTGGCAGTATGCGCAAAGCACCTTTGGTTTCTTCAACATCCCCACCAACACACGCTGAAAGTTTAAACTTATTACCATCAGCCGTTTTTGAAGCATCTGTGATAGGTCCTCTTGACAAACTGTGTGGGCATAGTGTATTTCAATCTAGTTCCATACAGTTTCAACATTTCCCAAATTTTTCGCCTTAATGCTCTTAGTTGCAGTAGCAGTAGTACTAGTAGCATCAGTAGATGTAATAGTAGTAGCCTTAGCTCTACTGGCAGTAGTAGTAGTAGAAGTAGTAATAATAGTAGCAGTAGTAGTAGCATGAATAAAATCAGTAGCATTGGGATGCAAATATTTTCTTTTTGTTAGTTCCACATCCCCCACAAGACGCCCTGTTAGTTTCAACCTCACGCACCAAACTGTTCTTAAGATATTACAGTTACGCCTTTTTGACAACCTGCATACAGATGATGTGTTTTGATTGAGTTCACCTCCCCCAAAATTCCTTAAAATTTTTACATTCATACCTTCAGTTATATTTGTAATGGTAGTCACAGTAGGCCTAGTATTATTAGTATTACTAGTAGTAGAATTAATAGTATTAGCGGTAGTACTAGTAGTAGCAGTAGTATTACCGTATTGCCTTTTTATGTGGTTTGCACTAGAAGCTGTAGCTCAAATAGTAGTAGCAGTAGTAAATGTAGCAGTGATAGTAGTATTAGTAGTAGGGTGCAAATATTGCCTTAAAGTCAGAGGATCTTCCCCTTTTAGCATTCCCTGGAAGTTCCAACTTAATACCCAGATCAATTCTTGAGATACGCTATTTTGACTATGCACATGTACATAACGTCTTTTTATTCAGTTTAAATTTTCCTTCAATGTTGTAAATGGAGCAGTGTGGTAGTAGTAGTGTTAGTGGTAGCACCAATAGTGGTGGTAATTGTAGTAGTAGTGGTAGCATGCAAACACTGTCTTTTTGATCATATCCCTTATCATTTCCCGGAAGTTCCTAATTAATATACCCAGTCACTCCTGAGTTACATCCTTTTGATAATCCGTATACACATAACGTGTTATGTTTTAGTTCAACCCTCTTCTTAACATTCTCCGAAAGGGTAACCTGAATACCCTTCGTCTTTTTGTAAAGCAGAGTTTAAACATGCCTACCTTTCTCAATAATATATACTATATATAAACAATGAACGAATTGCCTTTCTTACAGCCCTTGCCTTGAGGACTATGGGGAGGTTGACATCCCCAAAGGCATAATTACTAGAGCTTTTTCACAATGTTGAAAAAATGGTTCTGCGGAATGGTAGGCTTGTGGGGGAGGAGCTGGTTGCTCTTCATTCAATTTTAACTTTTAAAAAGGGTGCTCGAACTTCCAACTTCCAACCAAATGGGCTCCCTATAATCCAAAGTTTATACAACCATCCGTTCCATAAGGACTTATATGCCACGGGGACATTTTTACGACCCTTGCCTCTGGGCTCTAGGGTTTGTAGCCACCCTGAAAGCATTGTTATATGCTCTTGACTATGGTGAACAAAGTGGCTCTCTTACAATTTTTATCAGATGCATTTGGAGAAAAGTGGGTGTCGGGAAGTGGGGAGGGGTAGTTGACTTCCATCTCTTTTGACTCTTAAAAAGGAACTAAACTTCAAATTTCCAATCAAACGAGATCTGGATTAAAAAAAAGAAAAGACAAGTTTTCTCAACTGAAAGAAAGGTTCAAAATTAAAACGAACAGATCTTATTCAGTATATGTGAGTTGCTTCACCATATCCAAGTCCCTGATAGGTACACTAAAGTTTTTTAGTGCTTTAAAAAAATTCTTATTTGAATTCAACGACCATTGTATTTCAGTAGTCGTTTCTTAAACAATGGGGATAAAAGGTCAAAGCATAGTGTAAAAAACAGTTGAGGATAGGACCGCCCACCTCATATACGAAATAGTATGTGCCCGTTTTAAGTTTTAACGTTGCTCCTAAAATTTGCATTTTTAATTTTTTTTTATTTCAGATCGTTTTCCAAATCATGTCAACACCTAACCAAAATATGATGTGAGGTAACTGCCAAAAAAACCGATTTCTTGTTGGTAAATTGTATATATCAATAGTTTGTAAATTCATCGGTAGTAACCCGCTTTTTTGGTTTTTCTGATAAGAATTGAAAAAAAATATTGAATTGCAATTAAAAGCTTCGAAAAAATTTAATATTTAGCCAAAAGTTACGATGAGCAGTAGTTTTGTTGAATAAGTCCTTAATAATATTTGCACCACAGAATTTCAGGTAAGCGGAGATCGACAATACTGTTCATGAAGGTGGAACTTCTGGGCAACTCTTGCTGTTCTACGTGGTTTGAAGCGATTGCCAACTCTAAAGTAGGGCTCTCTGATGTTTAAATACATTCTATACGTATGTTTAGATACAATGAAAACACTGTATATAAATAGGAAAAGAGAAATAGTACCATTTAGGATCGCTGAAAACAAAGTTGCTGGTAGTACTTGCGACCTTCCCTCCTAAAACACTTTCTGGAGAGGCTCATAATTCATGATTTGCATGACTGGTAGGCATGCAAATTTAAAGTTTTATGCTGCATTGCAAGAGATTATCACAATGGGAGAGGCATTATTACTCTTCCTACTCCCTAGCAACAATAATAGAGGCATAGGCCGAAAGTATTCCTATTAATCAAGATGGATTATGGTATAAGTTTCTACTGCACCCATATTCAGGCTGAGACTAAATGAAGGGAGACGAAAAATTAATGCCCAATCCTCCTCCTCCAATAACTCTTTCTATATTTATCTGAAGACTCGTGGAGAATTTGGACAATTTGGGCATTGGAATGCGCTCTTTTGAACATCTGCCCCCCCCCCCCACCCATAAATGACACAGCACCCGTATTCAGGCATTTACTAAATGAAGGTAGACGAGGAATTAATGCCCAATCATCCTCATCCAATAACTCTTTCTATATTTATCTGAAGACTCGTGGAGAATTGGTCAATTTGGGCATTGGAATGCGCTCTTTTGGACATCTCCCCCCCCCCCCACCTATAAATGACACAGCACCCGTATTCAGGCATTTACTAAATAAAGGTAGACGAGGAATTAATGCCCAATCCTCCTCCTTCAGTAACCCTTTCTATATTTATCTAAAGACTCGTGGAGAATTGGACAATATGGGCATTGGAATGCGCTCTTTTGGGCATCTGCCCTCCACCTATAAATGACACAGCACCCGTATTCAGGCATGGACTAAATGAAGGGAGACGGGAAATTAATGTCCAATCCTCCTCCTCCAGTAACTCTTTCTATATTTATCTGAAGACTCGTGGAAAAATTGGACAATTTGGGCATTGGCATGCGCTTTTTGGGCATCTGCCCCCCCCCCCTCACCTATAAATGACACAGCAACCCATATTCAGGCTTAAACTAACATGAAGGGAGACGAGAAATTAATCTCCAGTCCTCCTCCTCCAGTAACCCTTTCTATATTTATCGGAAGACTCGTGGAGAATTGGACAATTTGGGCATTGGGGTGCGCTCTTTTGGGCATCTGCCCCATCCCACTGATATATGACACATCGCCCTCACTAAGCATAATCTTAAGCAGAAAAATAGCATTGCCTAAGTAAAGAGCGATTTTGAGACATCCATTTTGGTAAAAAGATAATAATAACTGTGGGGTCGAAACAACCCCTTCAGAGTCCGGGGTCAAGTGTTGTAGGGTATATAATTTTTTTTATGGAAGGGGTGGTCGCATAAGTTTCGTAAGAGGCTCATTTTAATATAAATTGAAAGTTCTAGTTCCCCGTTTAAGGTCAAAACTTTCAGAGGGCAACTAGCTCCCCACGCCCTCTTTTCCCTAAATGCATCCGATCGAAATTTTGAGATAGCTATTTTGTTTAAAATACTCCAAAATCATATAATATTGGCTCCGGGGCTGACATCCCCCCAACAGGGCCCGGGGTAAGAATTATTAGCTACGCCTCGGAGGCATACAAGGTTTTTATGGAAAGGGTAATCGTATAAACTTTCATACTCACAGAGGGACTCACATTTACACTCACTCACTTAGTCAAATTCACTCATTCACTCGTTCCCTCAAATTATCTCTCTCACTCACACACTTGCACTCACAATCACTCACTGACACTCACACTCACTTACACTCACACTCAATCACATTCAAAGTCACTCACATTCACTTGAATTTACACTCACTTTCATTCACGCTCACGCTCAGTCACACTCACACCCACTTACACTCATACTCACTCACACTCAGTCGCACTTACACTTACTCACTTATGACCTTTACAGTGAGGGAAGGGGATAGTAGCCAAACTCTTATTTGTAGCGATTTTTGTTCGTTTAAAGCTTTATTTTCTATATTAAATTTAAGTTTTACTCTTTTAAGAGTAAAACTTAAGATTTATTTATTCATTTATATTGATAAATGTTGTGCGTTTGTTTGCTATGATTGCTTATTTATTTTCTCTTCGTTTTGGGTTCACTTATTCTTTAACAGTAATTTCTGGTCTTTTTAAATTTGAATTACTATAAGAATTTATTTCTGTGATCTTAAGTTTAATATGGCATTTACTTTTCTTGAAAAACTTCTTTTTCGGAGTTTTTTTTTTAAATAATTTTTTAAATTGTTCATATAAACAATTTATTTTAGAGGCTTGGGAATGACCTTCCCCCTGCTTCTTGAAACTTCCATCTATTTGTAAAAAAAAAAAAAAAAAAAAAAAAAAAAAAAAAAAAAAAAAAATCCCCATCTGGTTTGTTCTCGTGACTAATTAAAAAAAAAATTTTCAAAGAAAAGTAAAGAACTTCATTAAACAAAAAATGAGCAAAAATAAAATCAAATAATCTACCAAGTGTGAAACTACCACAAATCAGCATCGATAAATAAATGAAACCCAGATCGAACAGAAATTACAATAAATAACCGAGTCAAACTCAAAACGAGCAGACATTAACGTAAGTTGGGCTCAAAACCCCTAGGCCTTCCCAAGGCCGGAACAAAATTTGCACTTTACTGAAAAAATTTAAATGTTTTTACTTTTATAACTTTAATAAATCAAATAATATTAACATCTTGATTACGAAATATCAGTATATGTATATTAAACTGACAATGCACATTCATTTGTATCTTTTTCAGTAAAGTGCAAATTTTTTTCAGTAAAATTTCAATTTTGAATTTTCTACGACAACGCGTTCTATAAAAACCATATGTGCCTCCAGGGTATAACTTATACAACCCTTGCCCTGAGGGTTGTGGGGGGGGGGTTTGTCATTCTCAAAAGACCTAATTTCCAGAACTTAAAACTACGTTGCATAAAATGGCTATCTCAAAATTTTGATTAGATATATTTGGGGAAAAGGTGGGCGTGAGAGGGATTAGTTGCTCTCAAGTCACTTTCTACTATTAAAAAGGGCACTAGCCCTTTGAATATCTAATCGAATGAGCCTTTTTTGAAGTTTTTACGACAGTGCCTTCTATAAAAAACCTTATATACCCCCAGGGCATAACTTACAACCCTTGCCTTGAGGGCTGTGGGGGAGTGTACTCCTCAAAAACATATTTCTATCTGGAAATCAACTACGCTGAACCAAATGGCTATCTGAAAGTTTTCAATGGATGTGTTTCGGAAAATGGTGGGCGTGGAAGGGGTGTTAGTCGCCATCCAATAACTTTCGACTGTTAAAAAGGGCACAAGCCACTCCCATTTCCCATTGAATGAGCCCTTTTCGAAGTTTCTACGACAACTTCGATACAAAGTGCCCTGCTCCAAAGGAAAAAATAATAAATAATGCATTGTGCCAACATCGTTCTTATATTCCCCCAGGGCATAACTTAAAACCCTTGCCCTGAGGGTTGTGGGGGAGTGTCCTCCTCAAAAATTATTTTCTATCTGGAAATCAACTACGCTGAACAAAATGGCTATCTCAAAATTTTGATTGGATGTGTTTGGGGGAGTGAAAGGGCGTGGGGGTCTAGTTGCTCTCCAATCACTTTCGACTATTAAAAAGGGCACTAGCCACTACAATTTCTAATCGAATGAGCTCTTTCCGAAGTTTCTACAATTACTTTTGATACGAAGTGCCCTGGTATGGAAAAAAAATCATACATTGTGCCAACATCGTTCTTTACTTAGGCAGCGTGATTGCGCTGCCTATGACAATAAACATTGATCTGCGCGGCAGGAATAATTCTAGTTCTCGGGACTTTGGGAATCTATTTAGGAGCATGTTCATGTACTGTTTTTTCTTTTCTCTTTCTTTTTTCTTTTTCTACTCGTTAGATCTGGCTTAAAACGATATCTCAAAGAAGAAGGTTAGTTAATTTATCCAGAAGTTTACTATTATTTTTCCAGGAAACAGAGATATAGATTAGCTTGTGTTAGTATTTGTCATTTATCTTACAGCCAATTTAAGCCCCCAAAGGACAAAATTGCTGGTCACTTGTATCAGACGGGCACATGGTATCATACTGTGATTCATTTGAATGCAGAAAGTAAAAGCTTTTAATTAGGTTACTATTGGAAAACCACATGGAGATTACAAAGCAGTTAATCAAAGTTGATTGGCTTTCGGAGAGTACTTTTGCAGTGACTGGAATTGGGTGTAAAAATTTACTGATTTAACAAAAAACAAAATGGTTCTTTAGTCAGGGGACTTTTTAACGCCTTTTTAAATTTGGCGCTATATACGATTTTATCATATTTTCCAGATATGAAAACTTAGTACAAATTTTTTCTTCAATTTTTGTAAAAAATTGAAATATAAAAAAGGTTTTTCAAAATCTTGAGGCTGGGAGATTTTTAAATAAATAAAAAAGTCATTTTTCCCGATCTACGGGGGGGGGGGATACAAAAGTAATGGGAACAATCTATCCAAATAGGTTCCCTTAATTATCAACTACCTATATTTGTTGCAATAGAAATGCTTTTAGGGGATTCCCACTCAAAATTTACAGCAAACAACGGAGGAACTCAAAATCATTTTGTAGAATCAATCTAGTTTATTTTCGATGCCTTTATTCCTCAAAATGACTTACTACAAACCGACCCCTTAAATTCACTGAATTATTTCTCGTTATTTTCTTACGCACGACTTTCTAATCGTCTCACTTTTGTGACATTGAACAATTACAATGGGAACTATTCCTTTTCATTTCCATAAAATAGCATTCCTTTGGTGCTTTTATATTTCTAAACTGTAATCTCAGTAATATTTGCCCTCGAAATTTAATAAACTTCATCCTTAAGACTTATAGCTCTCTTCCCTTATAAAAAAGAATTCTTTTCATAGCATTCGCATTTTCTAGCGTTTCGTCGAAACATAATTCCGTATTCCCAGCGCAAGTATACAATAATAAATGGAAGTTTAGGTTTCATAAAAGGTTGGCTATTAGTTTCTCGTTTCTCTCATGGAGTTTACTTCCAGAAATTAAATATCCAGTTCTTTTTTCCATAGTATATTGAATATTTTGCAATGATGACATAGTTTTTTTTTAACACCCAACGAGAACAACATTGGAAAAGAGGAAGACTGCCATCTCCAGACTTACCGCTGTGGAGGAGGAGGGGGAGTTGAGGAAGGCTTTTTCTGTGTTTCTAAGAAAGTTTGGTTTTTTCACTCTCTTTTTTTATTATTACTGCATTAAGAAGTTCATTTTTTGGAGGGAAATCCAATAAACCAATGTTTACAATAAAACGTATATTTTTTTTTCTTGAAAACGGCTCGACAACTGTTTTTGAAAATTGGCACACTAACATTTTTTGGCTTGAAAAGAGGTTAATCACATTGAATGGCAAATGAAAGTTACGCACACCAAAAATTCTTACCAGAAAATAAGAAACAGTGACATTCACAAAGAATCGCCGACAAAAATTATGTACATCGTAACATACGATTAGAAGAAGAACGCCGTCACAATGCTCGACGGCAATGAGCTATGGCAGAGAATCCAGTACTAACCTGTAAAGGGGCTGTAAATTGCGCAAGTGCTAATCACAAGTCATTGGGACCCTTCACGTTGTATGCATTCCCAACGGAACCTTCCAGTTTCCCGAAGAAAGAGTAGCAAACATAGGTGATTCATTCGGAGATTGCTGTTTGCATGGTTGAATTGTATTACACATTCCACAGTTTCAAAATGATTTGGTTTGCTTTTTTTTTACGACGACGCCCAATTACTAATGAGTTTCACAGACGAATCCAAAACTTAATCTCATGTTTATTTAGCATCATTCAACGTAAGCGATGATTGAACCACCAATAGCCGTAATATTTTTAGCTTCAAAGCAGCTGGGCAAATTTATTACCAAATGAACATGGCGGCATTTCCAACACAAGCCACTCATCGTGATTTCAAAACAATCTTCAAATGGCCAAATGCGCTTCTTACACCCTGACGAAGCCATTGACCAACGTCTTGCAAATCCTATAAATTGCGGAACCATTCCTGAATTAATGGATCGGTTGGAGGAAATATTGCAAGACCAAAACTTCTTTGCCAAAAGTTACATGAGGATGGGAGAAGTGTAAGATGATGTGAATCAACGGGGTGCTGTGTTGGGTTACTGTGAAGGATTTGCGCTTAAAGCCGGCCATCGTTTTACGTCAAATGAAATGGTTGTAAAGCAACGTGGCAAAGATGTTGTCATTTGAAAAATATCAACCACCGTGGGGGACTGCTTTACCTACCCTTTTGATTTCAACAGCTGGAACGTCAAGATATAAAGCGGGTATGCCACTTCCAATTGCTTATGCAAGTCAGCCAAAACAAGAACTATAGATTGTGTAGTGAAGCTGACTAATTAAGTCAAAATTTGACTTTAGTAAAAATTTTAAGACGCAAAATAAAAAGTTCTGAAATACTACTTTTTATTAAGATAAAGAGCTCATCCTGGTATGTGTAGATTTGAATAGGAAATTGAAAAATCACCGCTTCCTTGCTATGTGCGTCAGTGGGTCTGATAAGATGTGGTTGATATGCGGTATAAAAGATACATTTTATGGGAACGGGGAGCCTAGAATAATTTTATGTCGGACTGACCTCTGGTCAGAATTATATTTTGGGAATGCCTTAAAAAAATCAAAAGCGTTTAAGTGTCTTATTATATTACCATAGTAGCCTTATAATTATTGATTCTCTGGGACAACTAGTCCCAGCAGTTTTATATTTCCAGAAATTGTATCGTGTGTTGCATAAATATATGAATTATGCTATAGCCAACCTCTCTACAATCTTATTTAAGTCTCTCGGTTAACCCCAGTCGGTTTGCCAAATTAGTCAGGTCAAAGCCTAAGGCACGCCACCAAAGTTTATTTACCTTAGGACCATAATTATATCCCTATAAGCGGAGTAATAAAGTACCAGCCCAAACCTACGATATACCAGCTGTTAACAGCTGGGTGGCACTATAACGGTACTTTACAAACAACCCATAACCTCACTTTACCATAATTGCCAGATTTCTTCATCACCATGACTTGTAATCTTGATAGTCCAGAAATTAAAGAAGCATCAAGTATGATATTTAATAATAAAATTATACCTTTGAGCAGGAAACTCCCCCAACAGTTTTTAGGGCATGGATTATAAGTTACGCCCTGGGGGCATATAAGGTTTTATTGAAAGCTTTGTTGTAGAAACTTGAAAAAGGGACTCATTCGATTGGAAATTCAAAGGGCTAGTGGCCTTTTTAATAGTCGACATTGATTGGAGGGCAACTAACCCCTCTCTCACACCCAACATTTCCCCAAACACATACAATCAAAATGTTGAGATAGCCATTTTTCCAACGTAGTTGAAAGTTCTGGATATTATTTCCTTGAGGATGATACTCCCCCCACATACCCTCACGGCAAGGACTGTAAGTTACGCCCAACATTTCCCCAAGCACATACAGTCAAAATTTGAGATAGCCATTTTGTTCAATGTAGTTGAAAGTTCTGGAAATTAGGTCTTTGAGGATGACAACCACCCCAAGCCCCTTAGGGCAAGGGTTGTAAGTTATGTCCCGGGGGCATATAAGGTTTTCATTGAAAGTGATTTCGTAGAAAACTTCAAAAAAGTCTCATTCGATAGGAAATTCAAAGGGCTAGTGGCCTTTTTAATAGTCGAAAGTGATTGGAGGGGAACTAACCCCACTCTCACACCCACCATTTTTCCCAAATCATCCAATCAAAATTTTGAGATAGACAGTTTGTTCAACATAGTTGAAAGGTCCGGAAATTATATGATTGAGGATGAAACTCCCCCTACAACCATCAGGGCAAGGTTTGTAAGTTATATCTTGGGGGCATATAAGGTTTTTTGTAGAAAGTGTTTTCGTAGAAAAACTTCAAAAAGGGCCCACTCGATTGGAAATTCAAAGGGCTAGTGGCCTTTTTAATAGTCGAAAGTGATTGGAGGGGAACTAACCCCACTGTAACACCCTCCATTTTCCCAAACACATCCAATCAAAATTTTGAGAAAAACAGTTTGTTCAACTTAGTTGAAAGGTCCGGAAATTATGTCTTTGAGAATGAAACTCCCCCTACAACCATCAGGGAAAGGCTTATAAGTTATACCCTGGGGGCATATAAGGTTTTTATAGAAAGCGTTGTCCCACCATTTCCCCAAACACATCCAATTAAAATTTTGAGATAGACATTTTCTTCAACGTAGTTGAAAGTTCTGGAAATTTTGAATTTGAGGATGACAAACCCCCCAAAACCCTCAGGACAAGCGTTGTAAGTTATGCCCTGGGAGCATATAAGGTTTTTATAGAAAGCGTTTTCGTAGAGACTTCAAAAAGGCTCCTTCAGTTGGAAATTGAAAGGGCTAGTGCCCTTTTTAATAGTCAAAAGTGATTGGAAGGCAGCTAACCCCCCTCTCACGCCCACCATTTCCCCAAACACATCCAATCAAAATTTTGAGATAGCCATTTTTTTTAACGTAGATGAAAGTTCCGGAAAATAGGTTTTTGAGGATGACAACCCCCCCCCCCCCCCAAAGCCTTCAAGGCAATGGTTGTAAGGTATGCCCTGGGGGCATATAAAGTATTTTTTTACAGAAAATGTTGTCGTAGAAACTTCGAAAAAGGCCCATTTAAATGGAAGTTGAAAGGACTAGTGCCCTTTTTAATAGGCTAGTTGAACTGATTGGAGGGCAACTAACCCCCTCTCACGCCCATTATTTCCCCAAACACATCCAATCAAAATTTTTAGATAGCCATTTTTTCCAGCGTAGTTGAAAGTTCTGGATATTATGTCTTTGAGGATAATAAATCCCCACAGCTCTCAGCGCAAGGGATTGTAAGTTGTGCCCTGGGGGCATATAAGGTCGTACAGAAAGCGTTGTCGTAGAAACTTCAAAAAGGGCTCATTCGATTGTAAGTAGAAAGTGCTAGTGCCCTATTTAATAGTCAAAAGTGATTAGAGAGCAACTAACGCCCCTCTCACGCCCACCATTTCCCCAAACACATATCATAATTTTGAGAGAGACCAATCATAATTTTGAGAGAGACATTTTGTTCAACGTAGTCGAAAGTTCTGGAAATTAGGTCTTTGCCAGAGTTGTCATAGAAGCTTCCAATAGGACTCATTCAATTGAAATTGAGAGGGCTAGTGCCCTTATTAATAGTCAAAAGCAATCGGAGAGTGAATGTCCCCCCCCCCCATCCATACCAATCATTCCCCCAAATATTTCCGATCAACATTCTGATTTAGCAATTTTGTTGAACGTTGTTGAAGGGTCCGGAAATTATGTATTTCAGTATGACACCCCCCCCCAGCCCTCAGGGCTAAGGTTGTAAGTTATGCCGTGGGAGCGTATAATGTCATATAAAAAGTGTTGTCGTAAAAACTTCAAAAAGGGCTCTTTCGACTGGAAATTGAGGGGGCTATTGCCCTTTTTAATAGTCCGAAAGTATTAAGAGGGAGAATCTCTCCCCACCCCTACGCCCATCATTTCCCCCAACATTTCCAATCAACATTTGATGTGGTCATTTTGTTCAGCGTAGTTGAAAGGTTTGGAGATTATGTCTTTGAGGATGACAATGCTCCCCCACAGCCCTCAGGACAAGGGTAATAAGTTATGCCCTTGGGGCATATAACGTTTTTTATAGTAAGTTTTATAGAAAGTCATTTAAGCTTCAGAATGGGCTCATTCGATTGGAAATTGAGAGGACTAGCGCCTTTTTTTTTAGTCGAAAGTGATCAGAGGGAAAATGTTCTCCCCCCACGCCTGTCATTTCTCCAAACCCTTCCAACCAAAATTTTGATATAGCCATTTTGTCAAGCCTATCAGAAAGGTCGGGAAGTTGTGTCTTTGAGGATAACAAATCCCCCAGCCCTCAGGGCAAGGGTTGTAAGTTATGCCCTGGGGACATATAGGGTTCTTATAAAAAGTGTGGTCATATAAACTTCAAAGAGGGCTGATTGGATGGTAATCAGACGCTCTAGTGCTCTTTTCAAGAGTCAAAGTGATCAGAGGGCAGCTACCGTCTCCCCCCTACACACACGTAACATTGTCCCGAAATGCGTCTAATAGAAATTTTGAGTTAGCCATTCCATTCAAAATAGTCTAAATATCATATAACAAGGCTTTTGGGTTTGAAACTAACCCCAGATATTAGGGGCAAGGGTTGTAAGTTATGCCCAGGGGGTATTAATGGTTTTTATGGAAGGGATGGTTGCTTAACTTCAGAAGAGGCTCAGTCTTTCTCCTTGAAAAAGACTATGTCAATATAAAACAAACAGAAATTAATCAAAGAAACTTTTTGCACAAAATAAGTTTTTTTAAAAACAGTAAAGAACTCCATTAAACAAAAATGAACAAAAATGGAATCAAATAATCAACCAAGCATACAACTACCACAAATCAGTATCAATAAATAAATGAAGTCCAAAAGAAACAGAAATTAAAATAAGTCAAACTCTAAAGGAGCAGAAATTAATCTGAGTAGGGTTCTAAACCCTAAGCTTTCTAAAAGCCAGAATATAAATTGCATGTATGTATGTATAAATTTATTACCCATCATAAATGTACAATACAACACTGATGGAGTATAAAGAAAGAAAATGGAAAGAAACAAATAAATTCTGACAAATACAAACAGAGCCAAAGCAAAGAAGAAAAAAACAAGAAAAAAAAAATACAAATAAGGGCAATTATATGTAAGAACAAACATATTATCAACGGCGGACAATTTCAGAGGTGCTTTCACCAATAATCTGCCTTCGATATCTCTCATTTCTTTTCTGCACCGCGGACACTGGACTTGCAACTCCATACTGTGAGGATAGTGAGCTGTTATTAGTCCAGAGAGGCAGCCTTAGCAAATATTTCGCATACTTGTAGAAACACTTCCGTATATTGCTAATATCTGAAGAAGTAAGAAGAGACCAAAATGGTGCAAGGGCAAGTAGATGCGGAACAGCAAATGTATTATAAACGCTAGCTAAGATACGGCGGTTAAATTTAAAATTTAACGCAACTAGTAAACCATACGCATTCCTAGCTTTTCTGGCAAAAAATCTTTCAAAAGTTGACGCGTGGCGCGAAGATTTGCCCCAATCAATACACCAAGATACGTCAGTGTATCTGAATATAATTTGTACTTTACTGAAAAAAATTCTTTTAAATGTTTTCACTTTCATAACTTCAAGAAATCAAAAATTAATTAAGATTTTAAGTAATAAATATCAGCATATGTATAATAAACTGACAATGCACATGTTTTTCAGTAATTTCATTTGAATTTGAGACAATATATATATATATATATATATATATATATATATATATATATAATATATATATATATATATATATATATATATATATATATATATATATATATATATATATAATATATATATATATATATATATATATATATATATATATATATATATATATATAATATATATATATATATATATATATATATATTGAAATTTATATATATATATATATATATATATATATATATATATTATATATATATATATATATATATATATATATATATATATATATATATTATATATATATATATATATATATATATATATATATATATATATATATATATATATGTATACATATACCGGGAGCCCGGCACTCAGTACGCGGTAGGTTTCTATATATAGATTATTTGAAAAAAACTACGTTTTCTAAAGAGTTAAAGAGGCTGAGTTACAAGGTCGAACCTTAAAACGTACAGGGATTAGGAGGCACAGTTGGGGGCTGCCGCCCCCAAACCCCCTGCTTTCGCAGCTTTTAAATAAAAAAAAAGTTTTTTAAACTCAAAGTAAGGAGCGACATTAAATCTTAAAACGAGCAGAAATTATTCCGTATATGAAAGGGGCTGTGCCCTCCTCAACGCCTCGCTCTTTACGCTAAAGTTTTTATTGTTTAAAAAAAGAGTTGTGAGAAAGTCAAACTTTAGCGTAAAGAGTGAGGCGTTGAGGAGGGCACAGCCCCTTTCATATACGGAATAACTTCTGCTCGTTTTAAGATTTAATGTCGCTCCTTACTTTCAGTTTAAAAAACTTTTTTTTTATTTAAAGGCTGCGAAAGCGGGGGTTTGGGGGGGCGGCAGCCCCCAACTGTGCCTCCTAATCCCTTTACGTTTTAAGGTTCGACCTTGTAACTCAGCCTCTTTAACTCTTTAGAAAACGTAGTTTTTTTCAAATAATTTCTGCACGTTTTTGTACAGTTTATTACTTATTATTGCTTGACTAACTGTTAGCTGATCGTGTCAGGAGTTAAAGTTGGGGGGCTGCCGCCCCCCAAACCCCCCGCTCTTGAACATTCTTGTGTTAAGGCTTTTAATTCCTGAATGCTCAAATCACGTCGTACAGGGTGCCTCCTAATCCCTTTACGTTTTAAGGTTCGAACTTGTGACTCAGCCTCTTTAACAGCCCCCCAACTGTGCCTCCTAATCCCTGTACGTTTTAAGGTTCGACCTTGTAACTCAGCCTCTTTAACTCTTTAGAAAACGTAGTTTTTTTCAAATAATTTCTGCACGTTTTTGTACAGTTTATTACTTATTATTGCTTGACTAACTGTTAGCTGATCGTGTCAGGAGTTAAAGTTGGGGGGCTGCCGCCCCCCAAACCCCCCGCTCTTGAACATTCTTGTGTTAAGGCTTTTAATTCCTGAATACTCAAATCACGTCGTACAGGGTGCCTCCTAATCCCTGTACGTTTTAAGGTTCGAACTTGTGACTCAGCCTCTTTAACAGCCCCCCAACTGTGCCTCCTAATCCCTGTACGTTTTAAGGTTCGACCTTGTAACTCAGCCTCTTTAACTCTTTAGAAAACGTAGTTTTTTTCAATAATTTCTGCACGTTTTGTACAGTTTATTACTTATTATTGCTTGACTAACTGTTAGCTGATTTGACAGCTTGCGGGCTCTTATAGGAAAACGAGCCAGCTTTTTCGCGGGCTCTTATAGGAAAACGATAAGAGCCCGCTTATAGCGGGTTCTTATAGGAAAACGAGGTTTTTCGTAAATGTAAATTCGGGGGATAATTTTTTCGGTCTGAAAATATCAAAAGGCCCTAACAGGTCGAATTCTGCTTCGAATGAGTCCTCATTCACCCGGATCAGTTGCCAACTGTGGCCTGTAGGCGGAGGCACAAGTGTGCCTCCTTGATTCTCACTGTTCCTCGACTTCTAAACGCAGACAATTTGAGCCTCTCCTTGATGTCATGACGTCCAAACCTAATCATCATCACTATCATTTTCAATTATTGTTTGGTTCGTTACACCTCGGCTTATCCTTCGTCATTATGAAATATATCTAGGCGAATCTTTTTTTTTTTTTAACAAAGGTATGGGGGACGCGGCAGGCTTCTATATATATATATATATATATATATATATATATATATATATATATATATATATATATATATATATATATATATATATATCTATATATATATATATATATATATATATTATATATATATATATATATATATATATATATATATATATATATTATATATATATATATATAATATATATATATATATATATATATTATATATATATATATATATATATATATATATATATATATATATATATATATATATATATATATATATATATATATATATATATATTATTATTATTATTATTTATTTATAACCCGTCATTACAAAACACAAGACAGAGTACAATAAAGATAAAGAAAAATACAAACGAGAAAAACACTAAACTGACAAGAAATAAGAAACAATTCTACACTTGACTACTGCTTGAGTAGACTATGCCAGGGGTGGTTACCAATTTTACTGTTAAAACGGGAAATCTGATTTTCAATTATGAGAGTGGGATCTGCCAGTTTATACCTATTAATGAGGTATGTGTTACGTGTCCAGGGGGGGGGGAGTCTTAAAAGGTACTTAGCATATTTAAAAAATATTGCTCGAAGTTTCTGTTTAGTGGTGCATGGAAATGTTCGCCAAAAAGGGCTCAGGTATAAAAAATGGGGCAATGCTAGTGCAGTATACAGCCGAGCAAGGATAAACCGGTTGAAGCTGAACTTCGTTGCAACCAATCTGCTGTATGCAGAACCGGTACGCTTTTCGAGATGTTGAATTAATAGCTGTCGTGTGTGTCTCAGGGTTTTACCAATCGGTAGTCCAAGATAAATGATGTGATCTGCTGGCTCAATACTTGTCTGTCCAAGGTCTATGGTAGGCGGGACTTGGTTTTCGGGCCAATTAAACAGTAATACCTCTGATTTTGCAGCGTTAAATTCTAGGCCTATCGCAGCATATTGCTTTTGAAAAATAGCAAAATTGCATTCAATGCCACCAATATTCCGGCTCATATTTAAAATATCGTCAGCATAACAAAGAAGAGAAAGGTCAATACCATCCAGAACACACGTTATTTGGTAATTTTCCTGTGCTGGAAGAACACTGTTATTAAAAGCCGGGGCAGAAGTAGGAGCACCTTGCCGGGCGCCTTTTCGTACTGGGACGGTTGGGTAAATTTCCCTTATATTCTTCTCGGGCGAAACAACTTTTATTTGTGCCTGGAGGTTTTCATACATGTCCTTTAATGGCATTATGACATCTCGTTGGACGCCTCTCTTTCCCATTTCTAGAATAATTTGGTCGTATATAAGGGAATCAAACGCACGCTTGACATCATGAATACCAATCGCGACCGACTCGCCTGAGCTTTCAGCTTCAATAAGGACAGAAGCCACGACGCTTAGCGCATGGCCACAACCAAGACCAGGTTGAAAGCCAAATTGGGAGGGTGGTGCATAACATTTCTCATTTATTTCTTTAATTATAAGTAGCTCAAAAATTTTGCAAAAAGTTGTTGATATAGTAATGGGTCGAAAAGACGTACATTCTTCCAGGGGTTTCCCCTTTTTTGGCACAGGGTTAAGGGACCCTATGCAAAAATTACTGGGAACCACACCTTGCACAAAAATCATCTGAAAAAGCAGGGCAAGGTGCTGAATGAGCATTGAAGATGGGTTTTTTTAAATGAAGAGCAGAAATTCCCTCAGCACCACGTGACTTTTTCTTTTTAATGCGACGGAGCACGTTCTGAACCTCGGATACCGACACAGTAACGTCAGAACGGTCGGTGCTTGATAGGAAATTATGCAGCTCTGCCTTGTATTTTGCGCTAAGAGTCGGACAGGGGGATTTAAATTCTTGTTCGTAATAAGTTCTCCAAGATTCAAGGGAAATTGAAGATGCAGCAAAATTCGGCTTTCTTTCGGAAAGAGTCTTCCATATAAGGTCAGGATTTCGTAGAGCATCTTCAGAAGACTTAGCAATTACATTAGACCGGTGGAGAGCCAATTATTTTCCAAACTTTCTTTTTGTAAGGAGTCTAACGGCATTTACAACCCCAATTCTCGGCCGTCCACACTCCTTCCAAACAGAAAGCCAAAATTTTTGCCTGGTTGCATGCATTAACTAGGCCAGCATTTTGCGACCAACCTGAAACTTGCGTACCGGTCTTAATTTTCTTTATGGGAACAGCAGCTTCCTCAGCTGAGCGAAGAGCGTGTGTAATTTGGGCGGCATATATATCAAGTTCAAGTCGGGCCTCTTTCGGTTCAATTCGTCGTGACTGGATCAGAAGGTTAAATGGGATTTTAATTTTAGCTAAAATTTCATCCGAAACTTGCGTGTAAACCGACGTATTAACATTATTCCAATCCCGTATTTGTGTCCATTTTTTTGTAGTTTTTGCTGCGTTATTTTGAAGTGGATGCTCAGATTGTGTAGCGCGAGGTGTGATTTGCAATTCTATTGAAAAATGGTCAGAAGTAAAAGTAGTGTCAGACACCCGTACTGAAGTAGGGAGTAGGTCTTTAGAGCAAATAACATGGTCTAAATTAGAAGTACTTCCTGTGTTGTGTATGTATGTAAAATTTTGGTTTTTTTCTAAAATGGTAAATGTATCATCTAGGAGACCATGTACCATACTTTCACGATCACCAGTAAAAAGCGCGTTAGTTTCAGTAAATTCAGCACTCATAGGACAGTTAAAATCACCTAATATTACACAAGGCAATCTTTCTAATCGGATTTTGCTAAGACATTCAGCTAATTTACGTAAACTTAGCGCAAATTCGGAATGAGATGCGTCATCACGATAGTCGGTTGGCATGTATACGTTCACAACAACAAAATTACACACTTGAACCGCTAGAATGTTTTGCGTTGAAAAAAACAACTTTGATTCAACATCGTTACTAATATACGTCACGAGACCCCCGGAGGGCCTTCCTTGGTCCTTTTTTCTGACAGCAGGAACAACATACATGTTATTAGCACGGAAAATGTCCAGTTGACCTACAGAAATAGGAAGAGCAAAGTGCTCTTGGATACACACAATTTGATTGCTTTTTAGCATTTCACAAACTATTGGGTGCCTTTCTGCGAAATTCCCATTCATATTCCAAGATAAAATGTTCATTGAGTAGCACGGGCAAGCCTATTAGCTTTTGAGTCTGCGTTTGGCAGGTTTATTTGCCGAGCAACGGACGCTGTAGCAAGAATGTCCACTAGTGTTGCAGCTTATGCAAAAAAGCGGTTGTTTACAGGGATTGAGACGATCAGATGTATGTTCTACGGATCCACATCTGGAACATTTGGGCTGATTGGTGCACTCAGATGCTAAATGACCGACTGTATGACACGAGTAGCATCGTCTTGGAGTGAACACGAATACTTCGGCGGGTAGTTTTTCGTAGTGCACTTTAATGGAGTTGCGGACGAAGATTTCGAGCTCGTGTCGCGACTCAAAATAAACTTTGAACACACGAGAGGATCCACATTGCATAACTTTTGTAGCACGGGGGATAAGTTCGTGCAATGACTGCTCATTCAGGTCTTCAGGGACGCGCTTGAGTGCACCAATAGTGCGCTTGAGTATATATATATATATATATATATATATATATATATATATATATATATATATATATATATATATATATATATATATATATATATATATATATATATATATATATATATATATATATATATATATATATACTACTACTACTACTACTAACAACTCATCGCAGCACCAAGCCGCCTGAGGCCAACACAGCTACGCACGCTCCTCCTCCACCCCAATCTATTCAAAGCCTCCCTTTTACACCCGCCCACGAAGTTCCCATTTCCTTTAAATCTTTCTTTATGACGTCCTCCCAACCCAGACGGGGACGACCTGCTTTCCGTTTAGCCCTAGATGGTTGGCCGAAAAGAACAATCTTCGGCAATCTGTCATCCTTCATCCGAACAACATGCCCTAACCACCTCAACCTTTCTTTCATTATAGACCTAGAAAGCGGTATTGAACCACATTTTTCGTATAGCCTATTGTTTGAAATACGGTCAGTCAGCCGGGTACCCAGAACAATCCTTAAGCAATTTCTCTGGAAAACATCTAGCAAATCTTCATCCGCTTTTCGGAGCGTCCATGCTTCAGAGCCATATTTGACCACTGTCATCACTGTAGCTTCTAAGATTCTAATCTTGGTTTGCAGACTTATCTTCCTATTCTTCCAGACTTTTTTTAACTGTGAAAAAACACCCTGAGCCTTGGCTATTCTATTTTTAATATCTTCACTGCTCCCACCATCTTTACTAATAATACTACCAAGGTAAGTGAAACTGCCCACCTGATCAATCTTTTCATTACCCAACGTCACCTTTTCATCTTCACTTATTCCTAGCCTTAGTGACTTGGTCTTCCTAACATTAATTTTCAAACCAATACTAGCACCCTGAACTCGCAAAACCTCTAAAACTTCATTCATTTTGCTCACACTTTCATCTAGGATGCTTAAATCATCAGCATAATCCAAGTCCAGGAGACTTTTTCCTCCCCATTTGATTCCGTGGTCTCCCATTGCCTTTCCTGTGCTCCTTAAAACAAAGTCCATCAAAATAATCCATATAAAGGGGGATAGAACACAACCCTGCTTAACTCCTGATTTAATACAAAACCAGCTGCTAACCTCATTTCCTACCTTAACCGCAGCAGTGTTATTCTCGTACATAGCACTAATCACTTTAATGTATTTGTCTGGTATACCATACAAGGATAAAACCTTTACTAAAGCTCCTCTATCAACAGAATCGAACGCTTGCTCATAATCTATAAAACTGAGGACCAAAGGTGTTTGAAAACTTAGGCACTTCTCAATTATTAACCTAAGAGTGAAAATTTGGTCAACACATCCTCTACCTTTTCTAAAACCGCACTGCTCTTCTCTTAAAACTTTGTCTACGGCATCTCTCAGTCTAAAAAGTATCATATTACTAAGCAATTTGCTACCTACAGAGACCAGACTAATGCCTCGATAATTACCACACTCACTTTTATCACCTTTCTTATAAAGTGGCTTAATTAAGGTTTTCCTAAAATCATTAGGTACTTCCCCTTTTTCAAAAATCATATTCATAATCTCCAATAACTTATTTCTAACCTCAGAGCCACCATATTTAAGAAACTCATTTACTACCCTATCAGCACCTGGAGCCTTATTATTCTTTAATCCTTTTAGTACTGTTTCTAATTCCTCCTCACAAAACAAATCTTCCTTCACATCCAAGGTATCACAAACTTTTTCATTTTCCTCTATATTTTTTTCCTGCAACTCTATCTCGGTTAAGCAAATTCTCAAAATGTTCGGCCCATCTCGCTTTAGCTTTTGTCTTATCGCTAATTGCCACCCCATTCCTATCTTTAACTGGGACAAGTCCGGATTGACTACTACCTCTCAATTTGTTAACGTGCCAGTACAATATTTTACTATTATGCCGTCTAGCTGCATCTTCTAAATCCTCGGCAATTTTATCCATGGCCTCCACTTCACACCTCCTTAGTTCATATTTCAATGCTTTCTCCACTTTCTTTACATTTCTTTTGTTTTCATGTGATCTATCACTCAGATAATTCTTGTACAAGTCCTTTCTCCTTTCTATTAAACTTAAAGCTTTTTCACTAATATTCTTAGCTGCAGTTCTAGCTTTCTTCCCTAATACACCTTCAGCAACTTCACAGATTATTTTTCTAAAATTATTCCAACCATCTTCCACATTATCAAATTTTAAACTCTCAAGTTTAGTATTCAACTGTTCCTGGAAAGTTTCTCTCAAATTCTCATCCTGGAGTCTACTAACATCATAACTTCCCGGGAGGTAATTACCCTTCCGATATTTCAGCTTTAAATTAACCCTTGACACTACTAGATGGTGATCTTTACTTTTAACATCAATAACAGCACTCCTATATACCCTAGTATCTTGTATTGATCCTGCCAGTCTTCGATTTACTATAACATAATCAATAAGGTTTGCTGTCTTACCATCACGTGAATACCATGTTAGCTTATGAGCCATTTTATGACCAAACACCGTATTGGTTATAACTAGATTGTTATACCTACAAATTGCAAAAGTCTGTATCCATTACTGTTTTCTTTTCCTACACCAAATTTACCTAAGCTGGGATACCATCTATCCTTATTTCTACCAACCTGGGCGTTAAAATCTCCCAGCAATAACATCATATTTCTACCTGGGACCTTGTCTATTTGCTCCTGTAACTGTAAGTAGAATTCATCTGAGTCACTAGTATCTCCATCAGTCGGTTCTACAGGGGCATATACTACTATAACTGATACCTTGAACTGTCTAGTCATAAAATGAGCAATTAGTATTCTATTATTAATACCTTCCCAGCCTAAACAAGACTTAGCAGCTTCCTTATTCATCATGAGCCCTACTCCCTGTCTATGTAACCCATCCTTCCTGCCTGAGTAAACATATATATATATATATATATATATATATATATATATATATATTATATATATATATATAATATATATATATATATTATATATATATATATATATATATATATATATATATATTATATATATATATATATATATATATTATATATATATATATATATATATATATATATATATATATATATATATATATATATATATATATATATATATAATATATATATATATATATATATATATATATATATATATGTATATATATATATATATATGCTATCTTTATACGTGAGTAATAATTGTGTATCTTTTCTCGAAAACGGCTCCTTATTTTTTCGGAAAAATTAGTATCTTGGGATATTCTCGCATAAAAAAACGATCTAGATAGGTCAGAAGTCTGAGAAAAATCGTTAAGAGCCTTAATTTGGGTTTTTGCAAATGACCTCATGTGCTCTGTTATTGCATCACATAAGAACTTCTTATGACATCATATATGGTATCATATAGGTATTTTGTTGTTTGCAGTTGCGGTTACTATAAATGATGATTCCTTGGAACCAACAACAGAACTACCAAACGTCATAAGAGGTGAAATTTGACAGTTTGGACCATCAATTGCGACAACACCAATAGGGACAGCTAAAAAAAGACCATTGCTAAATTGTCAAATATGAAAATGAAGAGCAGCGAGCCCATGAAAATCAATCTGGACGAGAATCAAAACTAGTCAAAATTGAAAATGAGATGATGATGATTGGGTTTAGGATTTTGACATGGATAAGGTCATTAGCGCATACCATACCTTTGTTAAAAAAACAAAGGTTCGGCGATATGTATTTCATAATGACGAAAGATAGGCCGAGGTGTAACCAAGCAAAAAAATTGAAAATGATAGCGATGATGATTTGGTCTTGGACTTTGACATGGATAAGGTCATCATTACCGACCATACCTTTGAAATCAAAAACATGGACTGCATAAATCGTTGGAAGAAAAAAAGTTTTTGTCCCACCACCTGAACAATTAAAAGAAGCAAAGGTTCGGCGACATGTCTTTCATAATGACAAAAGACAAGCCAAGGCAAAAGAAAAAGTTTTTGTCCCACCACCTGAATAATTAAAAGAAACAAAGATGGTCGTCGATACCTTCAATACCAAGTAAAATTAAAAACATGGACTAGATAATTCGTTGGAAGAAAAAGAAGTTTTTGTCCCACCAACTGAACAATTGAAAGAAACAAAGGGTCAACGATATGTCTTTCATAATGCAAAAGACAAGCCGGGGCAAAAGTTAAAGGTCCAATAAAAACAAATGTAATTTTACAAAGGCACCACTTCTAATTTAAGGTATATTTGGACATCATGACATCCAGAAAAGGCTCAAATTGTCTGCGTTTAGAATATAAGCGACAGTTAGAATGACAATGAGAACAAAAAATTGGACCGCCAGGCTCCCGGTACTATATATATATATATATATATATATATATATATATATATATATATTATATATATATATATATATATATATATATATATATATATATATATATATATATATATTATATATATATATATATATATATATAGATATATATATATATATATATATATATATATTCTCACATAAAAAACGATCTACATAGGCTAGAAGTCTGATAAAAGTCGTTAAGAGCCGTAATTTTGGTTTTTGCGAATTACGTCATGTACTATGTTATTACATCATATAAGCATTTCTTATGACATCATATATGGCATCATAGAAGTATTTTCTCATATGATGTTACGCACAGCATAGATAAGATTGTTGAGGTTCCAACGCAACAGCTATTTATATAATATAATGTCTTTTGAAAGGCCCAAAAAACGAAAATTTGAAGTTGCAGTTACTATTAATGATGATTTTTTCAACCAACGTCTGAAACATAAAACGTGATAAGATTTGAAATTTAACAACCTGAACAATCAATTGCGACAACACTAATACGGCAAGCTAAAGCAAAAGCCATTGCTAAATTGTCTGAAGTAATCAAAATCCGAAACCGTGCCAAAAATGAAAATGAAGGGCAAAGACACGGGCGGTTAAAAGATATGCAGAAACGACAATTAGAGCGTTTTAAAAATGAAAATGAAGGGCGAAGATACACGCGATTAGGGGACATATGACACCAAACAAGTGAGGGAGACAAAAATGAAAATGAAGAGCAGCGAGTCAATGAAAATCAGCTTGGACAAAGAGAATCGAAACGTGTCAAAATTGGAAATGATAGCGATGATGATTGGGTTTGGGCTTTTGACATTGATAAGGTCATCAATGCCTACCACAACTTTGTTAAAAAAACAAAGGTTCGGCGATATGTACTTCATAATGACGAAAGATAAGCCGAGGTGTAATGAAGCAAACAAATTGAAAATGATAGCGATGATGATTGGGTTTTGGATTTTGACATCGATAGTCATCAATACCTTCCAAACCTTTGAAAATAAAAAATATGGACTGGATAAATCGATGGAAGATAAGGAGTTTTTTGTCCCACCACCTTAACAATTAAAAGAAGAAAAGGTTCGGCGATATGTCTTTCATAATGACAAAAGACAAGACAAAAGAAGAAATTTTTGTCCCACCACCTGGACAGTTAAAAGAAAAAAAAAAAGGTTATCGTCAATGCCTTCCATACTTTGTAAATTCAAAATCTGGACTAGATAAGTCGTTGGAAGAAACAGAAGTTTATGTCCTACCACCTGAACAATTAAAAGAAACAAAGGTTCAGCGATATGTCTTTCATATTGACAAAAGACAAGCCGAGGCAAAAGTTAAAGGTCCAATAAAAAATATATACAATTTTACAATGGCACCATTTCTAATTTAAGGTCCATTTGGACGTCATGACATCATGAGAATGCTCAAATTGTCTGCGTTTACAAGACAAGCGACAGTGAGCATCTATATATAGAAGTCTGCCACGTGCCCTATACCTTCGTTTAAAGAACAAAGGTTCGGCGATACGTATTTAATAATGACGAAAGATAAGCCGAGGTGTAACGAACCAAACAAAATGAAAATGGTAGCGGTGATGATTGGTTTTTGGATTTTGACATGGATAAGTTCATCAATACCTACCATACTTTTGAAAATCAAAAATATGGACTGGATAAATTGTTTGAAGAAAAATAAGCTTTTGTCCCACCACCTGAACAATTAAAAGAAACAAAAGGTTTGCCGATACGTTTTTCATAATGACAAAATACAAGCCAAGGCAAGAGAAGAACTTTTTTCCCCCAACCTGAACAATTAAAAGAAACAAAGGTGGTCGTCAGTGTCTTCCATACCTTTGGAAATCAAACACATAGACTAGATAAATCGTTGGAAGAAGACCAAGCGTTTGTCCCACCACCTGAACAATTAAAAGATTCAAAAGGTTTGGCGATACGTTTTTCATAATGACAAAAGACAGGCCAACGCAAGAGAGAATTTTTTCCCACCACCTGAACAATTAAAAGAAACAAAGGTGGTTTCAGTGTTTTCCATACCTTTGGAAATCAAACACCTGGACTAGATAAATCGTTGGAAGAAAACGAAGCTTTTGTCCCACCACCTGAAAAATTGAAAGAAACAAAAGGTTCGGCGATACATTTTTCATATGACAAAATACAAGCCAAGGCAAGAGAAGAAGTTTTTTTCCCCACCTGAACAATTAAAAGAAAGAAAGGTGGTCGTCAGTGTCTTCCATACCTTTGAAAATCAAACACATGGACTAGATAAATCGTTGGAAGAAGACCAAGCTTTTGTCCCACCACCTGAACAATTAAAAGATTCAAAAGGTTTGGCGATACGTTTTTCATAATGACAAAAGACAGGCCAACGCAAGAGAGAATTTTTTCCCACCACCTGAACAATTAAAAGAAACAAAGGTGGTTTCAGTGTTTTCCATACCTTTGGAAATCAAACACCTGGACTAGATAAATCGTTGGAAGAGAACGAAGCTTTTGTCCCACCACCTGAAAAATTGAAAGAAACAAAAGGTTCGGCGATACATTTTTCATAATGACAAAATACAAGCCAAGGCAAGAGAAGAAGTTTTTTTCCCCACCTGAACAATTAAAAGAAAGAAAGGTGGTCGTCAGTGTCTTCCATACGTTTGAAAATCAAACACATGGACTAGATAAATCGTTGGAAGAAGACGAAGCTTTTGTCCCACCACCTGAACAATTAAAAAAAACAAAAGGCTTGGCGATACGTTTTTCATAATGACAAAAGACAGGCCAAGGCAAGAGAAGAATTTTTTTTCCCACCACCTGAACAATTAAAAGAAACAGAGGGGGTTTCAGTGTCTTCCATACCTTTGGAAATCAAACACCTGGACTAGATAAATCGTTGGAAGAAAACGAAGCTTTTGTCCCACCACCTGAACAATTAAAAGAAACAAAAGGTTCGGCGATACGTTTTTCATAATGACAAAATACAAGCCAAGGCAAGAGAAGAAGTTTTTTTCCCCGCCTGAACAATTAAAAGAAACAAAGGTGGTCGTCAGTGTCTTCCATACCTTTGAAAATCAAACACCTGGACTAGATACATCGTTGGAAGAAGACGAAGCTTTTGTCCCACCACCTGAACAATTAAAAGAAACAAAAGGTTTGGCGATACGTTTTTCATAATGACAAAAGACAGGCCAAGGCAAGAAAAGAATTTTTTTCCCACCAGCTAAACATTTAAAAGAAACAAAAGTGGTTTCAGTGTCTTCCATACCCTTGAAAATCAAACACCTGGACTAGATAAATCGTTGGAAGAAAACGAAGCTTTTGTCCCACCACCTGTTCAATGAAAAGAAACAAAAGGTTCGGCGATACGTTTTTCATAATGACACAAGACAAGCCAAGGCAAGAGAAGAAGTTTTTTTCCCACCACCTGAACAGTTAAAAGAAACAAAGGTGGTCTTCAGTGTTTTCAATACCTTTGAAAATCAATCACCTGGACTAGATAAATCGTTGGAAGAAAACGAAGCGTTTGTCCCACCACCTGAACAATTGAAAGAAATAAAGTTTCGGTGATATGTCTTTCATAATGACAAAAGAAAAGCCGAGGCAAAAGTTGAAGGCCCAATACAAAAAATGTAATTCTACAAAAGTACCACTTCTAATTTAAGGTCCATTTTGACGTCATGACATCAAAAAAAGGCTCAAATTGTCTGCGTTTAGAAGACAAGTGACAGTGAGAATCTATATATATATATATATATATATATATATATATTATATATATATATATATATATATATATATATATATATATATATATATATATATATATATATATATATATATATATATATATATATATATATATATATATATATATTATATATATATATATATATATATATATATATATATATATATATATATATATATATATAGAAGCCTGCCGCGTGCCGAGTGCCGGGACTCCCGGTACTATATGTATATATTATTTGAGGTGGGAGGGGTTTTTAAATTTTCTGATATTCCCTCTTCAATTGGGGAATCTGTAATTTCTATTAGAGAAACCTGGCGGGATTTCTGCTTGTCGTCTCTGGCGGTTTACAATACCGCCAGGGTTTTCTGACAAGTGTACTTTCCTTGGGGTTCAAAATTGCAACACTATTTGGCCCCAGGCACCATAAAGATTAAACCTCCCAAATTCCCTTTCCTTCCCTCGCTGTGTATAGGATTCTCTTCTTATGCCAATTAATCAATATATCAATATAATCAATCAATCAATATATTCTCAGCCTCTCTGTAGGCTTCCAGACTCCACCTAGGCTAATCAAAAAGTCCTTTCTGAGTCTCTAACCAAGCGCCGTCGCGATATCCTGAGTGCCGCGAGAGACAAGTTTGGCGTGAAAAATGTATGGTCAGATCGTGGCCAGGTTCTCGCAACGCTTCCGGGTGAGCGAGCTGCTCGTCGAATTAACTCGCTTTCAGATTGCGTTTAGTTTGTTGTTTATGAGTAGTTTGGTAGTGTTTATCTCGTCAAGATGTTCTATATTACTCTTTATTTATATTTTTATTTTGTTGTTTATTTTTGATTTCTTATGTGTATAAATATCGCCCCGTTTGAGCGCGGAAAAGGGATGAATTATAGGATTCTTTTTTGCGTAAGTTGATATGAGTAGTAGTTTAAGTGGAAGATTGAGTAATTTGCAAAATAATCCGTTTAATGTTGATGATTATTTGTTGACGGATATTGGAAATGATGGGTCGCAAATTAGTTTTCGTCCATCTCTTGATAGTAAATATCGTCAGTTATCAACTTTGGAGGAGTTAGGCCGGTCTGGATTTCATGCATGTACATGGAATTGTCATTTAACGTCTTCTTACCATGAGATTTTTGATTTTATTTCACGATCTAACAATTTACATATAATGGCATTGTGTGAAACATTTTTGGGTCATGATACTGTTCTTTCGTCCTTTAATTTTCCAGGTTATGAACTGATTGCTCGAAGTCGAACGTCAATGGGACGTGGAGGCCTGGCTTTCATTGTCCGACAGGATTTGAATTGGAAAATTAGAAAGGATTTGGACATTTGGAAGGAGGGTAAGATAGAAACCCTTAGTATAGAAATTCAGTTTGAAAATCGAGCTTGTATTTTTACTGTTGTATATAAGCCACCAAGTGCATCATTTGAAGAGTTTGCTGAAGGATTTGAATGTCTTGCTGCAAAGATAAATAGATCTAGTCAAGAGTTTATATGTATGGGAGACTTTAATTTTGATTTGTTAAATGTACGTGGACCAAATTTGGATTTTCTGAGCCTGATGATGTCAAATGATTTATACCCGACCGTGAGCGTTCCGACGAGAATCACGGATCATTCGGAAACGCTCATCGATAATGTGTTTGTGTCTTCAGCGATACTAAGTAAAGCGTACTGCTCTGTTGTTATAAGCCCAGCCTCCGACCATCTTCCGGTTGTATTGCATTTGAATTCTGAAGTGAAGAAACATAACAGAAAGAATAAAATACCAATGCGTGAACTGAAGCCAGTTAATCTGAAAAAATTTGAAGAACAAATTAGTGTTATTAACTGGGAAACAGTACTGAATGAAGATGATCCGTCGGAAGCATTTGAAAAGTTTAACCAAATAGTGTCGAATGTTTATGATAGGACGTGTCCGCTTAAAGAAACAAACCCCAGAAAGAATAAACCAAGAAAACCATGGTGTGATAATGAGCTGCTGAATCTGTTTAATATGAGAAATCAGGCGTGTGAGGAGCATCTGAATCATCCGCAGAATAATGAGCTCCATGTGATGTATAAAGAGCTAAGGAATAGGGCGAATGCCCTAAGAAGGAAAAAAAAGAAGGCATATTTTACAAATGTATTTGAAGAAAGTAAAGGTAACCCCAAAGCAACATGGCAAGTTGTGAATGATCTTCTAAAAGGCCCTATGAAGCCATCGGAGCCAAAAATTGTACTAAATAATAGGACCTTGGAAGAAACTGAGGAAATCTGCAACGCATTTGGACAATATTTCTCTGAAATTGGCTGCAAGATTCAAGAAGAAGCAAGGAGCTCCCATGTTTTCGAATCAAGCAGTTTTGTTGATGAGCGAGGAAGAGGTTTCGAAATGCATTTCCAGCCTTGTACTGAAGAGGAGGTACGCAAAATTGTTAGCACGATTAAGTCAAACAGTGCAGGAGTTGATGGAATGAACCTTAGAACGCTCAAGTCGGTTCTGGTTTATTTGCTTCCTGTCCTCGTATACCTTATCAATATTTCTATGGAAAAGGGGATGTTCCCGAGTGCGCTTAAAATAGCTAAAGTTGTACCGTTGCACAAAGGTGGAGTCAAAACTGATATAGCTAATTGGAGACCAATATCAATTCTCCCGATTTATTCAAAAGTTTATGAAAAGATTGTTCATCACCGGCTTTATGAGTATCTGATAAAAATTGGTGTTTTACACGATGGTCAATTTGGCTTCCGGAAAGGACATTCGACGACGCAGGCAGTCCAGCATCTTCTGGAAAATATCAACTCAGCACTTGAGAATGGCGAGCAGTGCATGGGCGTTTTTATTGATTTTCGAAAAGCTTTCGACACTGTTGATTTTAAGATTTTATTAGAAAGGCTGTGTTATTTAGGCATAAAGGGTAGTGTTTTAAATTGGTTTGAATCGTATTTAAGTGAAAGGAAGCTACGAGTGACTTTGAGTAACAAATCTTCTCAGCCGTTTCCCATAAAGTGTGGTGTTCCACAGGGCTCAGTTCTTGGCCCTCTCCTGTACCTGATATTTGTAGACACAATGAGATTCAACATTCCCGGAGCTTCAGTTACTTCTTTTGCTGACGACACGGCTTTAGTGATTGCAGCAAAGTCGCTGCAAGAGCTCTTGTTCAAGGCTAATAAGGCGCTGGATGGCCTACATGAATTTGTTTGTGCTAGCCTACTTAGCGTCAATGCATCAAAAACTAATTTTATGATGTTTACGAGGACTGGTTCTGCTCCCACTCTCCCTGGTGTCATTATTTACAATGGCCTACCGCTATCACAAGTTGAAGAGATCCGATATCTGGGATTCATCCTGGATCGAAACTTGAGTTGGAGAAAACACTGCGACATTATAGCATGCAAGCTGGCGCGAGGCCTTGGAGTTCTGAACCGTTTTCAAAATTTTTTACCTTTGAAAATTCTGCTATTATTGTATTTTTCCATAATAGCGCCTTATATAAATTATGGTTGTTTGATTTGGGCGAGTAATTTTAGTTGCAATTTTAGAAGAGTTCAAGTTCTGCAGAATAAGGCTATAAGGTTGATTGGAAGGTATGATCGTGGTGTTGATAGCACTGACTCACTTTTTAGAAAGTTTAAAATTTTAAAGGTTGGTGAAATAAGGGATTATCAAATTGGAGTTTTTGTATTTCAGTGTCTGAATGGTTTTGCACCGGATTTTTTTTATGAATATTTTTAAGCCTAATTCGTTTTATCACGATTATTCGACTAGGAGTGCGGATAGTCTTGCATCTGAGCCACGGAACACAACCAGAGCGAGTCAAGTGACCAGACACATGGGCCCGTCAGTTTGGAATTCGTTCCCAGATTCTGTTCGTCAAGCTGAAAGTGTGCCGCAACTTAAAACCCGTATTAAAAATCATTTCTTTTCAGGAATTTGGTAGTGTTAATGGTTCGAGAGAAGGCTTCTTTTTTTTTTTTTTTTTTTTTTTTTTTTTTTTTTTTTTTTTTTTTTGTAGATATTTTATTTTTATTTTTGTTTTATATTTTGTGCCATTATATATTTATCATTATTTTCTGTTATTATTATTGTTTTCCCCTTTTTTCATTTTAATTGGTTTGATGATTTGGCATGCATGATATCCAACCGGTCGCTTTTTCAAGCATATTCTTGCTTTAGTGCGACTTGTTGTCACATTGAGTTGTTTTTTTGTTAATAAAAATGTATGAACCTGAACCTGAACCTGAACCTGATATTGTCCGGCATATTTATGACATAATGCAACATCCAAATGAAAAATGAATTTTCATAAATCAGGATAAATTAGGAGAAATTGTAAATGAATTTTTTCAGTCAATTGCTCTGAATCAAAATTTTAGAACGTCAACAAACTAAAACAAAGAGAAATAGAAAGAAATTTGTCATCATTGTAATCAGTTTTGAATTGATGTTTCGCCTCCGAGGAGAATACAAGTTCTTTTAAAGTTATGATTCTATAAAAGATAGAAGGAAAGGAGGAGTTGAATTTATGTCAGAATTTCTTAATTCAGTTGAAGTTGCTGATTTGCTACCACATACTTGAAATTAAACATTAACACGATAATTCTTTTAATGCATAATTTGGATATTTCAGAGGGTATGTGCGATGGAACACGCCTGGTTACTGCTGAATTATATAAAAACATTATCAAAGCAAAAATATTCACAGGGCAAAAGGCTGGACAAGAAGCCCATATTAATTTGCGGTTAGAAGACAAGCGAAAGAGGAAATCAAATACATACAAGCGTGCCTGCTGTTTATCATAAATATTTATCCAAATTTATAACATCCTTTACAGTCTTTAAAAGGGATGTAATATCAATGACGAATTTTCTACAAATTCAACCGCTCCAAAACCTTATTCCAGATGTTTCAAGATCTTACATGCGGCTAGAAGACAAGCGACAGCAAAAATCACATACACACAAGCGTGCCGTATGTCTGCCGTTTACTATACAAAATTTATGGTAAATTTGTTACCATATTAAATTTAATATCAATTTTTGAAAATGGGAAAAACCGTCATTAAAGATGATGTCCTATCGATGAAGAATGTTCGTAAATAAGATAGCCAAAGTTCTAATAGTCGTAAATTGTCAGAAGAGGGTTGTAAGCAATATAAGTGATCGCACGGCAGGAAATCCAAATTTTTGCCCTTTTGAGCCACAAAAGTAAGTATTTGGCCAATCACTGCCAACTTCAAGAGCTTCTTTTGACTATAAATTCTGTGATAGCCAATCATTTTTTATGGATAAGCTGTATTCATAACCTACAAGTTTCAGATTGTACCACAAAAACCTCTGATTTCTGCCATTTTGCGCTATAAAACATAAACTTTGGTCTGAGCCCGTGATTTTCTTTCGACAAACCATACAATATAGCTGCAAGGGGGTGGTTAACAGACCTTTTGTTATTTCGAAAATGCTGTTTTTATGGGAAATGCTAAATTGTGAAATATCGAAGGACCTCTAAAAAATCTGCCCTTGCGCGTTTCTACCTCTTCACAAAAGGCTTCACCGGCCATACTATAAACACAATTGGGGGGTATGTGCCCCCAGAAGTATGATGCACAGATCTGCAATAGCCCGTACTACAGGAGAAACTAACGGCAGGCACTGTAATTGCGTGGATTAGGGCAAAGCAGTTGTATGTTTTTCAAGCGTTCTATGTATAGTGCTCCCTGTATATGCTCCCTATATGCTCCGTATAGTTATATATATATATATATATATATATATATATATATATATATATATATATATATATATATATATATATCTATATATATATATATATATATATATATATATATATATATATATATATATATATATATATATATATTATATATATATATATATATATATATATATTATATATATATATATATATATATATATATATATATATATATATATATATATATATATATATATATATATATATATATATATATATATATATATTATATATATATATATATATATATATATATATATATATATATATATATATATATGACCAAATCCTGGGATTCTTTAAAGTTGTGACTTGTCCTGTGAGTTGTGACTTGTTTGCGCAAATATTGACGTGTTTCCCCTTTTCTCTTTAAGAAAATAAGTTTATGTAACAATCTATCTTATCACGTCCAGGTTTTGTTACGAGATTAAGAGTAAGCTCCAAAAGCTTGTTTAATTAAGCGGGCTGATCCCGCCACAGTTGCTTCATTACGAGGACTATATATAACGCTAAGGATAGTAAACTACACGCTAAGTGAATATTATGAAAGTCAGGACTAATATGATGATGAAAACGTTGCATGAGACTTGAATTTTTGCAAGCTATCTAGAGACCATGCAAGGTTGAGTAATAAGAGATAGTGGGACAATTACCCTCTTATACTTTTAGGTCCCCCCCTGGGTTTTGAAAAATATTTTTAATTTTGTCGTTCACATTGAAAGACACCTTATTTTGATGAAAAATTGAAATAATGTGGCGAGGGATACGTTTTTACAAAATAAAATTAGTTAAAAGTAAAGATAAATGGTAGTAATAAAAGCTATGCTAAAAGAAAGTTATCAAAATAGTTTAATACTATTACTACTGCTAACTACTTGCCGCAGCACCAGGCCACCTGAGGCCAACATAGATACTTGTGGTCCTCCTTCATCCCAATCTATTCAAAGGATCCCTCTTTACACCCTTCATGAAAGTTCCCATTTTTCTTAAATCTTTCCTTACAACATATTCCCACATTTTTGGGGACGACCCTCATTTTGTTTTAGCCTAGACAGTTGGCCGACAAAAGCAATTTTGGCAGTCTGTTATCCTTCATCCACAGAACTTGTCTTAGCCATCTCATCCTTTCTCTAATTATAGCCCTAGAAAGCGGAGTTGAACCAGCCTTCCTAAAACCACACTGGTTTTCTTTTCGACTATTAAAAAGGGTACTAGCCCTTTGAATTTTTGAAGGACTAGTTGCCCTTCAATCACTTTTGACTATTCAAAAGGGCACTAGCCCTTTGAATTTCCAATCGAATGAGCCTTTTTTGAAGTTTCTACGACAACCCCTTCTATAAAAACCTTATATGCCCCCAAGGCATAACTTACAACCCTTACTCTGAAGGCTGTGGGGGAGTGTCCTCCTCAAAAACATAATTTCTATCTGGAAATCAACTACGTTGAACAAAATGGCTATCTCGAAATTTTGATTGGATGTGTTTCGGGAATGGTGGGCGTGGAAGGGTTGTTATTTGCCTTCCAATCACTTTCGACTATTAAAAAGGGCACAAGCCACTCTAACTTCCAATTGAATGAGCCCTTCCCGAAGTTTCTACATTGTTTTTACAGGGGGTCAATTACTTTCCACTCACTTTCGACTACTAAAAAGGGCAATTTCAATTTCCAAAAAAATTAGCTCTTTTTAAAATTTTTACAACAACTTTCTATATAAACCTTATATGCCCCCTGGGTATAACTTATAACCCTTGCACTGAGGGCTCTGAGGGGTTTATTATCCTAAAATACCTAACTTCCAGAACTTTCGACTACGTTGAACAAAATGGATATCTCAAAATTTTGATTGGATGTGTTTGGGGAAATGATGGGCGTGAGAGGGGGGTTAGTTGCCCTTCAATCACTTTCGACTAGTAAAAGGGCACTAGCCCTTTCATTTTTCAATTGAATGAACCCCTTTTGGTGTTTTTACAACATCGCTTTCTATAAAAACCTTACATGCTCCCAGGGCATAATGTGATAAAGTGTTTTTTATGGTATTTAAGGGTGATGATGTGGTAGATATCTTTATTCTCCCTTTATAGAGGAGATAAAATATGGCTCTAAGGTAATTAAACTTTGGTAGCTTGCCTTAGGCTATGACCTGACTAATGAGGCGTACCAGCTGGGTATATTCGAGGGACTAGATATAGATTGTAGAGAGGTTGGCTATAATACAATATTTTTATTCAGTTAACATACACCAGTACAAGGTTTAATAATATATATATATATATATATATATATATATATATATATATATATATATATATATATATATTATATATATATATATATATATATATATATATATATATAATATATATATATATATATATATATAATATATATATATATATATATATATATATATATATATATAATTATATATATATATATATATATATATATATATATATATATATATATATATATATATATATATATCTATATATATATATATATATATATATTATATATATATATATATATATATATATATATATATATATATATATTATATTTATTATTAGAAATTTACAATAAGATATAATACAATAAAATATTTAGACACTTACAATAATCCGACAATATTCCAAGGTATTTCTAAATCAACGGGCCAGAGGTCAGTCCGGCATAAAGTTAGTATCTGTCGCGCCCCTTCCCATAAAATGTATCTTTTATACATTCTTTCAACCACACCTTCCGGGACCCAAGTGATGCACATAGCTAGGAAGTGGTAATATCTCAATTTCCCGTTAAGCATAAACTTGTCAGGATATGTTCCTTATCTTAATAAAAAGTGGTATTTATAAACTTTTGTATTTGCGTCTTAATTTTTTACTAAATTCCAAATTGACTTAATTAGAAAGCATCACCACAATACTCCCTATTTTAAGAAGAGTTGTCCCAACTCTGAATATTTTACTTTTAAAACAACTTAATTTTGTACAACGTTATATGCTGCCATCTTTGGGTCATTCTGTGCATATACTCTCAATGGGTTTCCTTAGGGTCATGCTTATGGTCAAATATTTTCCATGTTCTTTTTTGTCCAAGGATATCAATTTTGATATTTATCCTTGTTTCTCTTTTTCTCTGTCTCTAAGACTGTAAAATTCTCTTTTTACCCTCATTCTCATATGCATCTTCTGTTTTAGCTTGACCACCAGTGAGTTAAGCATTATATTAGTGGTTCTGCTTAAATTAGATTTAAAGTTATATTCGAAACGTTTATAAATCATTTTTTTTTAAATTTAATTCCCATTAATAATTTAATTTATCTGGGTGATTTGGTTGATATGCCGTTTATTTTTCGGGGTTAGAAATGCCTTGGATAAATTATACATAACAATTTTGGTTTTTAAATTTTCGAATAGTTTTCACAAATCATTTTCACATTCTTTCAAATATATACAGCCATCTAGGCTACTTAACACTTTCTTTGATATTTTCTAGGCCTAATTTAAGTTCTGATTTTATCTCACTTTATGATGAACTGGTAGCAAAGTCTGTAATACTGCATACAGTTTCCAAAAAAGTAGTTGACCAGTTGTGGTTTGGTTTCTGATGGTATGAGCTGCTAGTATCAGGATACAATTGAACTGACTTCGAAATTTGTTACTTTCCAAAAATGCGTAAAAAAATGATTGAGAAATGGATCCGAAAGGATGTCACAAAAAAATTTGATTTCCAAAAAAAAGCTAAGGCTGCATCTAAAATATATATTCAAATTAAAATACAAATAAAGCATAAATTGTTGCATATATAGTAAAAAGAAACACTCAATTTTGTAAAGTATAATAACTTTTCTCTGTTTTTCTCTCTTTTTACTCTTAACATAATATGCCGCTTAAATAGAAACATTTTCTTTCTTGCTGGATCCTCCTTTTCAAACTTAATACTTAACGGGTTATTTCATAAGAATATTTATAAATTGACTCGAAGTCAAGCATTTATATATAACATTAAATCACTAGTTAAGACTTAAAAGTTATTTCTAAAAATAAAAACATAGTATATACACAAACATTGTCTAATAACTTACACTAGCATTGTGAGGTTACAAAACTTAGATAGAACATTTAACTACTGGTTAGAACTTAAAGCATTTAAAAAAATAAAGCACGGTATAGAGTAGCATTGGAATTAGTTCCAACTAGTGTTTCGTTAATTACATATAAAGTATTAATGTAGCATACTTCTTGAATGATACAAAAAGTAAAATAAAAAAAAAACAAAACAAAAATACTCAACATATTAATTCGCTATATTTACATTGATATTTAAAATGACCTAAGTTATGTTTTTACATAACTTAATTGTTTAAACACAAACAATAATTATGTACCCTTACAATTTATTTAGTCACTGCAATATTTGTTCTTTTTACAACTTTTAAATAAGTCCGTCAAGACTTTTATCTTATAAGTCTTAACTGCATTTAAAATATTTACAAAAACAATTTAACTCCAACAAATAGATTTATAAACTATAACTGAGAACTGTTATTAGCCTCTATATAAGGGCTAGGCAATAGTTCATATAACATGAATTTGCTATTAAAATTTACTTACTTACAATTTTTTTTACGATAACAATTCCATATTTAGTAAAGGTTTTCAAAATACCTTTATAACTATATATATTTTCTCACTAACATTTGTTACCACTATGTACATTTCCCATATACGACTATATACATTTATTTTTCACTTCTTTTTCTTATCTTTGTTTTACAACTTTGGTTCTATTTTGAACCAACTTGTGTCATTGACGGTTTTTAGCTTACTCTATGTCTGTTTGGTTATTCAAACTTATGAGCTTTCTAATTTTTTTTCGAATTTCAGGTAATTGAGACAGTTTTATAACGTTTTCGCCTGTAATCTCTTTTTTTCAGCTTCAATGTCCTTTTGGGACAAGGCTCTGTTTATAGCTTTGATTTGATAAGCTCAAAATTTAGCTGTTCGTATTTTTACCTGTTATGATACTATCAATGGACTTGTGCTGACATTCTAAGATTTTCTTACCACAAGTTTCTTCCGGTAACACTATAGAACATATCCAGGTTCTCTCGCCTGACTGCTAATGCTGAAAAAACTGTTATGAGCCAACACAGCAATTAATTTTTTATAGTATAGCCACACTTCTTGATTTGCGGCCACAGTTTTCTCTTGGGCTATTCTGTTATCAAAAGTGGCCCTGCTGCAGAAAATATACCTTGCCTTCATCGCACACGGTTATTTATTTATTTATTTATTTTTACATACGCATGATAATGACTATTTTCACTTTAACTTCCCAGCTTTCAGTGGTCTTGTCTTAGGTTTCAACTTCAACTTAGGTGCTTTAGACTATTATGTGCCTTCTTTTAATTTTTCATGCCAGGCTAGTCATTTTTTCGAAAATGAATCCCATAAAAAAAGAGCATAATTTTTCCTGTCTACTTGGAGCATATCTACTGGGCTCCGTAGTATTAATGCTACTTATTTTGTACTTATTTAGTACAATTATTTCGTACTAGTCTCGTTTGGTCAGTTCAAGATGCACGTATAACAGAGTTTAACTGACTCCATTCATTTTCTTTTCCTTTAATTTCGTCTGGCTGTATTTTCAACTTGAACTCTTTTTTTTCCTTCTTTTTTGATTATTTACTTCAGTGAAGCCTAAGGTTTTTTTTCAAGTTTTATTCAGCTTTTTCAGTGCTATAGGTCTCTTCTAAGCCTATATTTATATGCTTCATGTTTTATTCAATAACCTTTACAATTTTTTATGCTGATTGCCATTCTATGGTCAACTTCATTATCTCCTCATTTTTAAGGGGTGGGGTGTTAATTGTCGCAAGCTTTATTTTTTTGAAATTATTTAAATTTCTACGTCCAAAAGTGTTTGTGTTGTAAAAGTACTGCATTCTTCAGTTGATTTTAGAGCACTTTTAGTTAAGTTTTGCCCCGCATTTGCTAGTTCTCATTTCTTCATAAAAATGCAATTTTTACGACATACTGGTTGCAGATTTTATTTTAGTTTTAATTACGATCTTATTTTATTTGCCAAAGAGACACAACAATTCCCTTTGCAAGGCTACATAACTTTGAATGCGATTCTCACTATCTGTGGTTTATTGATGAACTTAAATCTGGGAAAATTGTATGAATGAATTTCTGTTCATTACTGCAAGTTTTTTCGTTGTGTAATGTTATATTATATTTTCAAAGAAAAAGTGGATACGTTTAGTTTGTGTTAGGGTTCAACGGATTGGGATTTGGGTGTTTGGGTTGGCACAGGTGAAAACCAATTGCTTAAACTATGGATCCCCTGTTCCAGATCGTTTTCTCAGATCCAATACATCGCTAGAGTTAAAATTATTACCCTGAACTACTGTGGTTTGCTTGTGACGATGAGGTTTATTTTTGGCTTATTTTTAATGGGTTTTGTCGTTGGCCCTTGTCTGCTGGGTAAGTTTTTAGGTTATAACTTATTTTTATATTGCTTTCGGTTCCTTTTACTTAGCACCCTTTTTTTCTTTTTAAGCTTATTCTAAGTTTCACTTTAATCCTTATAGCTCTTTTTACCCTTTGTAACTAATAAAAGAAACTACTAAATTATTCTATAACTAATTTTAATAAGATTATAGCCAGCTTATACATGTACTGCACTTAATGTAAACTCTTGCTGCTCTTCCAATTATAATTATTTTTAAATTTCTTAAAAACAATTTTTTTCAAATTCAACTGGAGGTGCCGCCTCAGAGGGTCAAAGGTCAGTAGATGCTTAGTATGTACTTAATAACGAGGAACCAGCAGTGATTGAGTTCACTCCAAATTTGCTAGCTTCCAGTGACCCTATTTCAGTAGTTTAACCGCTTTCGTTTTCTTTTTCAACACCCCCCCCCCCCAAATTTTTTTTTAAATATGCATATCAAATTCATTGGCTTTTAATGCTTATTCTAAATATGTATATTTCAATTAGTTTCACTACACCCATTAAAAGTTACGAGACTATAATTAATTTCTTTTATGAAACGTAATGTTGACGTTATTAACATACCGATTAAAGGAAGAAAAAACATATATATGTTTCTTTAGAGGCTCTTTACTCGTTTTCTTTTTCCCAGGTTATCATTATTTTATTCAAATACTAATTAGCTTGGAGCAACGTAGTATCTCCGTGGTCCGTGGTTTTTCCGTGGTCTCTATAATGTGGCTTACGAGGTTCCGAATTCGAGCGTGGTTTTGTTGCTTCGTCAAATGTCTTTAGGCTCCGTTCCTCGTGATGTTTGGCCTTTTTAGTTAGTGCTTTAGCCACTTGTGCTGCTGAAGAAGGAACTTGTTGCTGTCTTTCTGGCTTCTTTACTGTTCTCCATAATTTATCTCTTCAGGAGGTTTTTCTTACTGATGGCCCAGGGTTAAATATATCTGTTTCTGTAGAATAATTATCAGTTTCACATTCTGTTAGCTCGCGTCTGGTAGATGGCGTTTGTTCCAAAAGCCACTTTTGTGTTAAGACTGTAGGCGAGTCTAGCGTATGAAAATCAGATAATTCTTTTGTTTCTTCCAATTTTTCTTCCTCTTTGGATTTAACCTCTGGTTGATTATCTCTTAAAGCCATAGGTTGTTTTTGAGGCTCTTCTCTATCGCTTTCATAGCTAGTATTCGAAGAGCATTGGACTTTTCACCTTTTTTCTTGTTTGTTTTGGAACGTTTGTAGCCAAGACTGGGCTAAATATTCCTTCTACTTCTCCATACTGTTGTGGTCGTTAAAAAGGTCATAGAATTCATATGGCCTTCTGATATATACTGGTGAAATTGTATCATCTATTTCTTCGTCTGAAGGAATAGGCTCTGATTTCTATGGTTTTGAGAAAAATCCCTTTTTCATTCTATTATGGTGTACTTTTTCTTCCTTTTCAATATACTGATGTTTTAGAACATAGGTTAAGTTATTTGGTAGAATTCTTACAATTCTATAGGGCCCGTCCCATTTCGGTTTTAACTTTTTTGTCCCTTCTAGATTGGTTTTGTATACATAGATTAAGTCTCCTAAACGATAATTTGTCTTATTTTTTAATTTTTGTTCTGTTTTTGCATCTTCCAAATTGTCTTTAACCTGTTCCATAGCTTCTTTCATCCGCATCACCATTTCTTGTTTGTATTGATCCAGATTGTAATATATTCTATCATTTTGTATTTCATCCAATACAATTCTGGGATCCCTTATATGTTGTAAAAAAATGGCGTTTCTTTTAAAGAACGTGAAAAAGCCGTATTAACTGCAAAGACTACGCATGGTATGTGTTCGTCCCAATTCTCATTTTCCTCTCTTGCGTGAATCCCCAGCATGTAAGCTAATTCCCTATGTTTGCGTTCAACTTTTCTATTAGCTGATGCCATGTAAGACGAGGTAAGCCATCGCTTTACCCCCAAATATTCCGTAATTTCGTCTAACAGTTTGGCTCTAAAACATGGCCCATTGTCACTAAGTCAAAGCTTAGGAAAAATTCTGTGTTCCAAAAATAGCCGGTTGACTAAAACTTTCGCAATGGTTTTTGTTTTTTCGTTTTTAATTGGACAAGCGCATAAATATGAGTTGAAATGGTGAACTACGGTTAGTACACCTATTCCCTTTCCTGGAAACTGTTAAACTTCCTCCTGCCCCCCAAATGTCTATTGAAATTAATTCTCCTACCCCTGAAGGGGTGGAATATTGACCTAATTCAGTCCTAGGGGTCTTTGGTGGCGAATTTTGTTAGGCACACTCTTGGAAGCTTTGTGTGAAAGCTTTTACGTTTGAGTACATTTTTGGAAAATAATTTTTTTTTAATCCTTCCAATAGTTTTCACTTCTCCCATGTTACAGCCAATAGTTGCGTGTGCCATCTGTAAAATTTCTCCTTCCAGTGATTTTGGAATTACTGGAATAATTTTTAAGTAATTTTTTCTATATTCTTGGGGTGCTATGTAAAATCTTACCAAAAGATTTTTACTTTCATCTAGATCAAAATTATCTAAGTCCTTCAAAAAATGTTTAAAGTGTTCCGGCAGTTCCGTTCCTTTTGATAAAAAGGATTTCATTGCTAAAAAACAATCGTCTTTATCTTGATGATTCGGAATATTTCCATTAGATAGTATTTACAACCCCTTCCAGTTCGTTTTGGATAGTCGTTATCAAATTTCCTTCCTTATCAGGATTTCGTGATAAATAGTCTGTTAAAATGTTTGTACGGCCTTATATATATATTGGGGTATATGAATATGCTTGCAGACGTGGCATCCACCGTGTCAGCCGCGCTGAAGTGTTTTGCATTGTATGTAGCCAAACTAGTGATTTTCGGTCTACGCGTAAAATGAATTTTTTCCCAAGCAAAAATTGGCAAAAATATTCAGTAAAAATACAACTGCTATGCATTCTCTTTCAACCGTCAAATATTTTCTTTCTGCCTCTGTCAGCAACCTGCTGACGTATTCGACTATTGATTCTACTCTTCCCGAATTTATGTTTAATAATATGGCACCGATTACGTACCCCGAAGCATCTGTTTGTAAGCAGAAGTCTTGTGACAAATCTGGTAGTTTAAGTATTGGCGCCTGTAATAATTGCCTTTTTATTTCATTCAGCGCCTGTATTGCGTCCGATGGACATTCGAATTTGCATGATTTTTTCAAAAGGTTTTTCAAAGGTTGTGCTATTTTCGCATAATTTTTAATGTATCGTCGAAAATAATTTAACAAACCACAAACTCATTTGCAGCTTTTTTGATCTTTTGGTGGCTGTAAATTTTCTATGACCGTAAATTTTTCTGGACTAGGCGAAATAGTACCTTGGTTTATCAGATGTCTAAGAAAAACTAGTTTTGGTACTACTATTTTTAACTTTTATGGTTTTAATTTAAAGCCTGCTTTTTCAAATTTTTCCAGTATTTTTCTAAGTCCGACTAAATGGTCTTCCAGGTTTTTAGTAAACAAAATTACATCATCTAAGTAAGCCAAGGTAATTTTTTTTCCTGGTTCGTTATCTTTTAAAAACAAATTCATTAGTCGACTAAAGCAATTTGTACTAAATAATAATCCGAAAGGCTTACGTTCAAATGTAAACCTTCTTCAATCATCTAATACTGCTTTTGCTTTGTACTTTGTTTCTGGATCTAAGGCTATTTTCCAATATCCTGCTATTAAGTCAAAACTAGTGTAGTATTTTGTACCTCCCAGTGAATCTAATATCGTATCAATTCGTGGTAATTTCATAGCATCTTTTACCGTGACTGCATTTAGCGCTCTAAAATCTATGCATAACCTCCAGGTATTATCTTTTTTTCAAGAATTCAGTCTGGCATAAAGTTAGTATCTGTCGCGCCCCTTCCCATAAAATGTATATTTTATACATTTTATCAACCACACCTTCCGGGATCCAATTAACGCACATAGCTAGGAAGCGGTAATTTCTCAATTTCCCGTTAAGCATAAACTTGCCAGGATATGTTCCTTATCTTAATAAAAAATGATATTTCTAATTTTTGTATTTGCGTCTTAATATTTTTACTAAATTCCAAATTGACTTAATTAGAAAGCATCAAAACAATAACACAAAACCCTTGCCCTGAGGGTTGTGGGGGGACAGGTAGTCATCCTTAAAGACCTAATCTCCGCAACTTTCAACTACGTTGAATAAAATGGCTATCTAATAATTTTGATTGGATGTGTTTGGGGAAAAGCTGGGTGTGAGAGGGGGGTTAGTTGCCCTCAAATCACTTTCGACTATTAAAAATGCCACTAGCCCTTTCAATTTCCAATCGAATGAGTCCTTTTTCAAGTTCCTACGCCAACGAGTTCTATAAAAAACTTATATGCCCCCAGGGTATAACTTACAACCCTTTCCCTGAGGGCTGTGGGGAAGTGTCCTCCTCAAAAACTTAATTTCTATCTGAAAATCAACAACGCTGAACAAAGTGGCTATCTAAAAATTTTGATTGGATGTGTTTGGGGAAAAGGTGGGCGAAAGAGGGGGGTTAGTTGCCCTCAAAACACTTTGACTATTAAAAAGGGCACTACACCTTTGAATTTCCAATCGAGTGAGCCCTTTTTGAAGTTTCTATGACAAAGATTTCAATAAGAACTTATATGCCCCCAGGGTATAACTTATAACCCTCGCCCTGAAGACTGTGGGGGAGTGCACTGCTCAAAGGTATAATTTCCTGATTTTTAAACTGCGTGGAACAAAATGGTTATCTCAAAATTTTGATTGGATGTGTTTGGGGAGATGGTGAGCGTGGAAGGGGTGTTAGTAGCCTTCCAATTACTTTCGACTATTAAAAAGGGTACTAGCCATTTCAATTTCTAATCGAATGAGCCCTTTTTGAAGTTTCTACGACAACGCGTTCTGTAAGAACCTTATATGCCCCTAGGGCATAACTTGCAACTCTTGCCCTGAGGGATATGAGGGGGTTGTCATCTCAAAGACTATATTTACAGAGCTTAAAACTACGTTAAATAAAATGGCTATCTCAAAATTTTGATTGAATGTTTTTGGGGAGAAGGTGGGCGTGAGAAGTGTTAGTTGCCCTCCAATCACTTTCGACTATTAAAAAAGGCACTAGCCCTTTGAATTTCCAATCCAATGAGCCTTTTTTAAGTTTTTTTCGACAACACCTTCTATAGAAACCTTATATGCCCCCAGGGCATACCTTTCAGCCCTTACCCTTAAGGCTGTGAGGGAGTGTCCTCCTCAAAAAATATAATTTCTATCTGGAAATAAACTACGCTGAACAAAATGGCTATCTCATAATTTTGCTTGGATGTGTGTCGGGAAATGATGGGCATGGAAGGGGTGTTAGTTGCCTTCCAATCCCTTTCGACTATTAAAAAGGGCACGAGCCACTCCAATTTTCAATTTAATGAGCCCTTTTCAAAGTTTCTACGACAAATTCTTCGGTACGAAGTGCCCTGCTCTAAAGAAAAACAATAATAAATAATACATTGTGCCAACGTCATTCTTAAATGCCCTCAGAGCATAACTGAAAACCCTTGCCCCGAGGGTTGTGGCATACCTTTCAGCCCTTACCCTTAAGGCTGTGAGGGATTGTCCTCCTCAAAAATATATTTTCTATCTGGAAATCAATTGCGCTAAACAAAACGGCTATCTTAAAATTTTGATTGGATGTATTTGGGGGAATGATGGGCGTGTGGGGGGGGGGGGGGTTAGTTGCCCTCCAATCACTTTCTACTATTAAAAAGGGCACTAGCCCTTTGAATTTCCAATCGAACGAGCCCTTTTTCAAGTTCCTATGACAGCGCTTTAGCAGGGACCCATATTGACATTTGACCAGGACAAGATCATTGACCTCCAATGAGTTAGAATACTGGGCGAACAAGATCACGTGCCTATTTCTAGGTCAATGAATTTACCGTGAATTCATGCAACAGGATGCTGTCGAAATAACTAATGTCGAAAGAATGTGGGGCTGAGCTTAGGCAACAAATAGGTACTATTTGAAAGATAAAGATGACTTTAAACGATTGTTTGCCTGTTATTTCAAGCAAATTAATGGTCCTATATCAATTCTATATTCTTGGTCAGCCTTCTTAAGACCATAGGCGGGCGTGCCTTGTTTGCCTCTCATTACAGGCAATCCTAACGGCCTTATTTCAATTTTAAATTCTTGGTCAACATGATGCCTGAGACTCTAGGCAGGCATGCCTTTCCAAAAACTAACCTGACAAGTATGTGCCCAATAAAACAGTTATGCATACTCCTGCCATTTACCCGTAGAGCCCCAGCCATTTAAACATTTGCCTCTCAATTACTTGAACTATCTGTTTTGGCTTTTCTCTGTCTACAATTAGGCATGTCTTGATGCAACCATATGCAACCTACTGCAAAATACTTGATAACTTCAATTCAAATTAAAATCCAGAAAAATTAAAATCCTGAAAATTAATCCTTTCTGAAAACTAAAATCCAGCTCTATTAAAAAAAATATGGGAAAATTTACCCAACTTAGATTCGTTTAACTTCACTAACATGATCCTCATATTTTATTTTTAAGTTTCAGGAAGCACAATCCGTTTTTGACCATAGTCAGTGGAGGGATCTAGAATTAAGTGTAGAGAATGAGGTTACAATATACAATATAGAAAAGTCACTAGACCGGGGGGAGAAAGATGAAACTCCAGAAACACTGCAGCTGGCAGAGGATGATAATACTAGGGTGTTTCCTCCCCCCCCCCCCCCGCCCACTAAAAGACGGAAAGAAGCTATGGTTGTGGATATACAGATGGATGAAGATACTATGGAGTTTCTCACCTCACCCACTAAAAGACGGAAAGAAGCAATAAAGGAGACATTTATCAATGATGAAGATGACATCACCATCGAGACATCACCATCGGTTGAAGATGATGAAGTCATAATCTTAAAAATTATAGAGTGTATAGAATTATGTGTAAATGCATTATTTCAATAAAGCACTTTTTTATATCTAGAAAATTGTGTCTTTTAGAATCATGCGATAGTTTTACAGATAAAAACATATTGAAATTCATAGCATGAAAAAAAACCAACTTTATCAAAAAAAACGTCATGTTATTAATAAAAAAATATCTGAAAACTAAAACCCCGCAAAATTTAAAAAAAAATTGCAAAAATGTATCCCAATGATGCCTTGGATCAAACGCAACTTTATAAAAAAAATCAATATTATTAATAAAATCAGAGGTATTTTAAACTGTGATGTTCATATTTCTGAAAATTAAAACCCAACTTTATTAAAAAAATCAATGTTATTAATAAAATCCGATGTATTTTAAACATGGAAGTTCTTATTTCTGAAAACAAAAACCCAACTTTATTAGAATATCAATAAAAAACCAGACATACACCTGCAAAAGGTTAGGAAATCTAGCTCAGAAAAGTCCAAAATAGAAAACTATACATCCCAAATAATTAGTTTCATGCAACACACACTTACGAAAGGTTTAGAAACCTAGCTAAGAAAAGTCTAAAATAGTAAACCAAACATCCCAAATCATAGATTTCAGACATCACACACCTACGACAGGCTATGAAACCTAGGTCAGAAAAGTGCGAAATAGTAAACCCAGCACCCCAAATCATAAGTTTCAGACAACACACATCTACAAACGTTAAGAAATCTAGCTTAAATGTGAATTTGTTATGCTTTAAGTATGTTTTATGTCATTCTAATACATGTAAAAAAAGTTGAAATAAAATTATCATGTTAAAGAAAATAAACTTAAAAAAGGAATAAAAATGGGGGAATGGACCCAAAAAGTTGGGGGGGGGGCGCCTTGGACGTTGGGAGAGGGGACCTTGGAGGTAAAGTTCCTTGGTGGCTAGGGTCATTGGTGGTTGCGGTCCTTGATGTTCAAATCCATAATCGTCTCAATAGTTGATTTCTAAGGATTTCTAAGGATTGTTCTGAATTTCTTTATTAAAATTCTTTTCCTGGCATCTACATCTTTATTGGTATTAAATTTTTATATTGACTTCAATGCTTAAATGGTACTTGTGTAATATACAGAACACAGTCGGGAAGTAAAGCTAGGTCAATTCACAAGGTCATCTTGACACCAATGACTCTATTACTTTCAACTTCATATTTTATATCGCCCACATCCCATATTGTGTACATGTCTATTATAGCGACTACAGCTGAGAAGTAAAGCTAGGTCATGTCATATGTCTAAATCTGTTTCACTCCAAATAATTCCCCTAAAATGTCAATTAATCTCTGACGTTTCCTTTGTTCTGGCAACGGTGCACATGTAGCAATAAAGATTTTCTGGCCGTCCTGATAGCGGTAATGAAGATTGATCGCGTCAAGTCTAAAATTATACCTTAAACTGTGAACTTACACTTTATAGGTACTCCGATAGTGCCGCTTATAGCGCTAAAGATCGGGTCAACTAGGCTAGCGCCGCTCTCAATTAATGGGAGAAAATTGAATATGTAGACATATAAATGTGGCCTCTTTTTTTTCTCGAGCTATCTGGAGATCCGATTCCCCGGGAGCATTCACCTTGGAGACATACGAACTAATTACCTATTATCGGACTGGATGCAGACATATAAATTGAAATAAACACAGATAAAAAAGGCAATAGATTTATTGAACTTACATGCTTAGGTGCACAGCAGTGGGTCACTTCAAATGACAATAACAGTGACAACGATGAAAGAATATAAGAATTCTGTCTGAATGGTCCCGCTTCAACTTTTCGAATAATCTCAAAAAGCACTTCTACCCTACTATCAAACATAGCTTTTTCAGTCCTGCGCCGTGAGGACTGGCTCACCATTGGCCCTGGTGGACCAAAGATGTAAATCTTTCGTCCAATAATTTCTTTAAAATATTTTTGATGATTCAAGCGTTCACACGGTTTTTTGCCATTTGAACTTCCTTAGAAATATTGTACGTAGCATATTTTTTATTTCTCACTCTCTTAGCGAAATCTTAAGCCTGGATAGCGCCGTTCTCTGTCTGGGTTGATTGCACTTTTTCTCTTTGCTGATTAAGGACTTCATTTTTGAAACTACGTTTAACTTAATTATAGGAAATCGGAATTATCTTTAGAAAGAAGAAACTTTATTTTGGTATTTTAAATACATCGTATTTTACTCATGGTACATATCACCCTTCCCATCAATTAATGACGTCCCATCATTAGTAACTGCTCGCCTTTGGGATTTTAAATGTTCGCCATTTATTAACTATTTCTCTTACATAATTATTTTATATTTATGTTATGGCTTAATCAGGAGTGCTAAAAATTTTCTCTATTACTTTTCTTATTTTATTCTATATCCCTATCTAAAATTCATCTACCAGACTAAGATTATTCATGGTTCTAGGCTAGCTACTATACTAAAGATTTTTTTAATTCAATTTTTACAAGGCTTTTTTTTTATTTTGCTGTCTATATGGCACACTACTTTCTATCTACGCTACATTAAATGAATATCTCGACAACGCTACACATAACTTTCTGGAAATCTAACACTACGTACAGAAACGATTTAAAACACACAATATTGGGTTTACCATATTCACTGGTAACATTAAAACACTTTCACTATTGGGATTTTTGAATTATCAAAGTTATTAGGAAGTAACACATGTAGATTCACATCTATTCATCACCTTCGAGTCCTTAGTGTACTACACCCTTCTGCTGTAAATTATTGTCCTTCACTCTTTTTGTCTTGGCAAAAATTTTTGAAGCATTTACGTTATGGTTTCTTCATGGAACAGTTCGAGCCTGACTGTCTTCACACGACAAGTTTTCTCTAATAGTCAACTGGGAAATATGCTTTCCACTACAGGTATTGGTGTTTTTCTTCTCAGCATATCATTTTTAGGATTTTTTGAGGCACACAGAGAATATATTCTCGCGGAAAATTGTTCATTTGTGCCTTTTATAAAATTGTTAGATCATGGCTTGCGTCGATTAGCCTTTGCGGTGATTCCTAGGTTAATCACGGGGTAATTGAAGGTTGGATTTGGAATGGGTTGTCATCAAAATATAGTGATTCTTTTAACATATTGTCTTTAACTTGAACTTCAAACATCTTCAAATATCGTTTAACTTCAAATATCGTTAAATATCGTTTATCTTGTATTGATCGATGGGGTTCTCAGAATTAAACTTCAAATTGTCTTTAAATTCAGCTTCAGATATCTTCAAATGTCTTTAAATATCATTTAACTTCAAATATCGTTAGATATCGTTTATCTTGTATTGATCGATGGGGTTCTCAGAATTAAACTTCAAATTGTCTTTAAATTCAGCTTCAGATATCTTCAAATGTCTTTAAATATCATTTAACTTCAAATATCGTTAAATATCGTTTATCTTGTATTGATCTATGGGGTTCTCAGAATTAAACTTCAAACATAGTGTTACCTGATAATATGGTTCATGGTCGAAGAAACGACGATCGAAGGTAACTTTTGTTTTCGTAGACGAAGTTGGGATGAAAATTGCCTGGATTCTATGGTGAGTACTCTTCGTTGGTTGAGACATGATGAAAATAGATGCTACTGGGTCGTATCTGTACTGGGCAGCTCATTGTAATGCTCAATAACCAATGTGTCCATTTACTTCCTGTAATAAAAATAACGCGGCAGAATCACACGTTCTTTGAAGTAAATACTCACACAATAATTCACTCATTAATTGGGTTATAATAAAACAACATTGTTCCCATTGGGAAATTCAATACATAGAAGTTTCTTATAAAATATTAATTCTTCAACTTTAAGTATGGTCTCTTATTATACTTTCTAATATACACTACTACATACACTTTATTTTAACTTCTTTTAACACTTAGTTAATTTTACGTTAGGTTTAAAATAATCATTTAAACAGAGTTTATGCTACATGGTTAATTTTTTTGAGGTCTAATTTTACAACTTATTTCATGCCTGCATTGTTCACGCACGTCCGTGCTGTTTAAGAAACGCATGTTGCAGCGTCGTAACCACACTGTTTTACGTAAACGATACTACAATGAGGGAACAAGACATAACAAGGACGAGTGGAGACCTCTATACCCACTCGTTTCTTAATGTCTTCCCTATTTCTTGGCTCAGACGTTCTCATGGGGCTCCGGGTTTAACCTCTGCATTTAAGCTGTTTCCCCGTGTTCTTCTCTTGGTTTTCGTCTTATAGTCTCAGGATTTTTCCGTAATTACAAGTCAACATTGGTGCCTCATATTCGCCTTTCGAATAAGGTAATTAGATGCAGGATTTCCAAGCTTGCCCGCGTAGATTCCAGTTGATGCTTGGCAAAGAATATAAGCGTAATGAAGAACTGACATCAATATCTTTTTAGAAGGCTATTGTTTGAGCAAACCCTTCAGCACTAAATAAATAAATATGATATTAAAGTCTTATTAGAATCTGTTAAGCGAAAAACACCTTCACATTAATAGGGAATTCCTTGTGGGTTTTACTTAGTCGCCATTGTACATACACAGGGTTTCAATCCATATATCTTAACTGATCAAATGGTTTTAAAATTTTACATATTATTATTGAGATATAATTCCACATCCGCCGTAAAATTCTACATATAAACGTACCAATAGCCAACTATTGGTACATATATTTCTCGAGTAAGAAACATTATATTTCTCGAGTAAGAAACACATGAATAAGCAAACTTGCAGCACATAATTACACTGGTAACCTATTTTATGTGTAGGCCTAAAATAATTATAATTTGCACTAGCACAAAATATTTCATGTAATTAGACGCTTCTGTACTGATTATTTCTTGTTTTGGATAATATCCATCTTGGTTAGGGCATGGGTCGATTTTTTTATAGAAAATTCGAGGGGACCTGAGTCAGTATAGGTAAGATATAACGTGACTGACTTGCGAAAATATGTCACAAAAATTAGAGCACAAGATATGTCATTGATAAACCAGTGAAATTAAAGAACATTTTTGTGACAGAACTATAGAACAGTGATCTCTCTGTTATTGTATACGTCATAGATATAAACTAATGAAATTAAATTTTTCGCCAAGGAGCTAAAGACATTAATGTCTCTGTCTCTCTTTGGAAGTAATGTTTAACACAGAGCTGTAGGACAGCATACGTCATAGATATAATATAATGAAATTAAAAAGTTTTGTGTTTTTTTTCGCCTCGGAGCTATAAGAGAGTAAACTCTCTGTTTCTCTTTCAAAGCATTCTGATCCAAAAAACGAAAACTTAGCTCACTGAAGTTTCTATTCAACCTTTAAGTATTGCTTTGACTGGCCCTGATTGGCATAAAAATACTAATTTTTTACACTTGAAGGACTGAGAAATATCCCTTCCTACGATCGTTTACACAAAAAAAACTACAAAAAACAATCATGGGCCTTGAGTTCCTCCCCAAGCTTCCCACAAGACGTGGTCCAACACCACTTGTTGTTCTCAGTCGACCACGAGCTTCCTACCTTTGGTTATTTTCTGTTCCAACCTTTCTATTATCCTTTGAAAGGGCATAGAAATAACACTAACAAAAATAAGACATCTAAAACTTAATCAAATCCTTAGTAACATAGACTAATTTAGTCTAAGGTGTGCAAAGTATAGCAATCAAGGATGCTTGTTGTAACAAAACATTGAACGTAGATTTAATTAAACTGAAGTACTAAGGTATGTCTTATGTCTAGCTACAAAAATAAAACCTACATATGCTCATCCTCTCTCGCTCTTAAATAAATAGAACAACATAAAAAGAAAATTGACATTTTCAAATAAGCAGTTTTTAAGAACAATAGACAGACTTTCTACGACCTTTCTTAATTGTGTTGAATGGTATCTGTTTATAAAAAAAGCAATAAGTTAAGTCTGATATTTGCCATCATTACAAATAACCCATAAAATTAATAAGCGCAAATAACGTGGATATTTATCCACTAGGGGACCTAACGTGTGCGAGGGGAGTCGACCCCAGCAATACAAATGACACTCGACCAAAAAAAATACATTCATGTATTTTTAATTATTCTTTGTAAACAAGCATGAACACTGGCTTGTTTTACATCTACATGGCTCTAAAGCTGCCATGGTTTAAAATTCAAATTTGAATTTCTTGTGACTCATTTTGCGGAGCTAATTCAGAATTTGACTTTTTTTAACACCATTATTCAGATGAAGGTCATCTGTGTAGGTAAAGGAGACCCTTTTAAGACCTATCCCCATGCCTCCATTTTCTGTGATTAACGGTTTCTTTCGCCGAATTTCTCGCCTTATGCAGAGTTCCAGTCACAGCTGGGTAACAACTCTTTTTTTTTTACTTCCTTCGGCTACTTTTGCTAAGCTTCCTATTGGATGTGTGCTTAAGCCGCTGCCGCCAATGTTCGTAGTGCTAGCTACCGCTGGCACCACTTATTGGGGTGTATGTGCGGGGTCACCACTCTTAAAGGCAAAAATGGCGCAAAAAGATTGCTATGCCACCTACTCGAATAACGCAAAAAGATTGCTATGCCACTTACTCGAAGGGGAGAACCCCTTGTCGGCCCTAATGTTAGTGAGATTCCCGCTCTTACCCCAACGGTTCTGCAAATATCGGGTTTGGTACTACCCTATTTACAGTATACCCTGTCCCAGGGTATGATAACGTGATCGAGTGGTCAAATGGCCACTCCCTAAAGCCGAATGTACCCACCTTGGGTTACGGCTAGAAAATCTCTACTCTCTCCTTGGAGGTAATAACCCTCCCTGTCAATATAATAATGACGGTGCCTTGTAGCTCTATTCCTACCCTGCTTGGGTTACGGAAAATACTACACAGTTTGTAGAAAATACCTTACTTGTATTCTTCCAAAAGGATCACAAATGTAATTAAAGAAACGAAAATAGGTCATTTATCTGAAAGGAAAAGAAACAGGGGTGGAACCCCAACAGTAGCAGTGTTATCCTTGAACAATAAGTTTATAGCCTGTACCTGTAGTAAGGCTGAATTAGGACCCCATTTGCTCCTATTATGCCTAAAATTCTTTTGTTTCTACCAACGTTTCATCGGTCCAGCTAGATTTTGTTTTTCTTTACGTATTATCTTTTATTTTATTCTTTCAATTTACGGCACAAATACTTTATTATTTAGTAATATACGGCACTACTACATTGCATTTATTACTAACACTAAAAAAACTACTAATTATACACTTGCTTCTACTTGTTAAAAACTGAATGCTAATTTTTTTTCATTTTACAATTTTTTATTGAGCCTTTTCTCCATTTTTCTATTGTACCCAACTCTTTGAGGGGATACAAATTTATTTCTAATAACCAAAGTAGCTTCGAGCAAAGCTGCTCGAAGTTTTGCTAATTCGAGCGCCGCTGAAAGCGAAGTCCATTTACCCTCCTCTTTTGACAAAGCCATTTCTGTTTCAATATACAATTTTTATTTAGTCAACTTGACCTAGTTTTCCCAACTTCCACCAGTTAAAACTTAAAGAAAATAAAAATATAGTATATATGTATACAAGCATTGAATCAACTCAAAATAAATTTATTTTTTCACTTAGCCTATTTTGGGGTAGAATATTATCTCCTATGAGATATCTAAAGGGTTTCCCTGTAGTAGCTTAGCGGCAATAGGCCTAATCACTTTACTTATATGTCTCTATTGTTCCTAATAATTAAATTTAAATTAAAAAGTTTCATAGCCTAATTAGTTCGCAAGTTTTTCTCCAATTTCCGATTCGCGCCATTTGTAGCGATAAAAATTTTGTAGCGAGAGATACAGACATATAAAATGGAATAAACACAGATAAAAAAGGCAATAGATTTATTGAACTTACATGCTTAGGTGCACAGCAATGGGTCACTTCAAATGACAATAACAGTGACAACGATGAAAGAATATAAGAATTCTGTCTGAATGGTCCCGCTTCAACTTTTCGAATAATCTCAAAAAGCACTTCTACCCTACTATCAAACATAGCTTTTTCCGTCCTGCGCCGTGAGGACTGGCTCACCATTGGCCCGAGGGGACCAAGGATGTAAATCTTTCTTCCAATAATTTCTTTTAAATATTTTTGATGATTCAAGCGTTCACACGGTTTTTTGCCATTTGAACTTCCTTAGAAATATTTTACGTGGCATATTTTTTATTTCTCACTCTCTTAGCGAAATCTTAAGCCTGGATAGCGCCGTTCTCTGTCTGGGTTGATTGCACTTTTTCTCTTTGCTGATTAAGGACTTCATATTTGAAACTACGTTTAACTTAATTATAAGAAATCGGAATTATCTTTAGAAAGAAGGAACTTTATTTTGGTATTTTAAATACATCGTATTTTACTCATGGTACACACAGACACATTTTAAACTTGCCATCCTCTCAGACTTACCTTAACTATTACACGGTTTTAACTCTTTTATTCCCTTTCATACAATCCAATTAAAATATGAATAATATCTAGCTTTGTTTCATCCCCTATGAAAGTTTTACTTCAAGAATATTTGATAATCAGATAAGAAGATTTTATAAACAAAGTCTGGAACCAAAACAATTACGTAGGTTGAATTCGAAAGCCTCCTGTTAGATAAATTCATAGTAAATTCATTGATCTAGAAATTGGCACGTGATCTTGTTCGCCCAGTATTCTAACTCATTGGAGGTCAATGATCTTGTCCCGGTCAAATGTCAATATGGGTTCCTACTCGCGTTCTATAAAAACCTTATATGCCCCCAGGGTATAACTTACAACTCTTTCCCTGGGGGCTGTGGGGGAGTGTCCTCCTCAAAAACATAATTAATATCTGGAAATCAACAACGCTGAACGAAATGGGTGTCTAAAAATTTTGATTGGATGTGTTTGGGGAAAAGGTGGGCGAGAGAGAGGGCTTAGTTGCCCTCAAATCACTTTTGACTATTAAAAAGGGCATTAGACCTTTGAATTTCCAATCGAATAAGCCCTCTTTCAAGTTTCTATGACAAAGATTTCAATAAAAACTTATATGCCCCCAGGCCATAAATTATAACCCTTGCCCTGAAGTCTGTGGTGGGGGGGAGGGTGTCCTGCTCAAAGGTATAATTTCCTGAACTTTAAACTGCGTGAAACAAAATGGGTTTATCAAAATTTTGATTGTATGTGTTTTGGGGAGATGGTGGGCGTGGAAGGGGTGTTAGTTGCCTTACAATTACTTTTAACTATTAAAAAGGGCACTAGCCATTTCAATTTCTGATCAAATGAGCCCTTTTTGAAGTTTCTACCACAACGCTTTCTATAAAAACCTTATATGCCCCGAGGACATAACTTACAACCCTTGCCCTGAGGAATTTGAGGGGGTTGTCATCCTCAAAGACCTAATTTACAGAATTTAAAACTACGTTAAATAAAATGGCTATCTCAAAATTTTGATTGGATGTGTTCGGGGAAAAGGTGGGCGTGAGAGGGGGATTAGTTGCCTCCAATAACTTTCGACTGTTATAAAGGGCACTAGCCCTTTGAATTTCCAATCGAATGAGCCTTTTTTGAAGTTTCTACGACAACGCTTTCTATAAAAACCTTATATGCCCCCAGGACATAACTTACAACCCTTGCCCTGAAGGCTGTGGGGGAGTGTCCTCCTCAAAAACATAATTTCTTTCTGGAAATCAACTACGCTGAACAAAATGGCTATCTCATAATTTTGATTGGATGTGTTTTGGTAAATGGTGGGCGTGGAAGGGTGTTAGTTGCCTTCCAATCACTTTCGACTATTAAAAAGGGCTCAAGCCACTCCAATTTCCAATTGAATGAGCCCTTTTTGAAGTTTCTACGACAACTTCTTCGATACGAAGTGCCCTTCTCTAAAGGAAAAAAAAATATTAAATAATACATTGTGCCAACATCGTCGTTATATGCCCTCAGAGCATAACTTAAAACCCTTGCGCCGAGGGTTGTGGGGGAGTGTCCTCCTCAAAAACATATTTTCTATTTGGAAACCATCTACGCCAAATAAAATGGCTATCTTAAAATTTAGATTGAATATGTTTGGGGAATGATGGGCGTAGGGGGGCTAGCTGCCCTCCAATCGACTATTTAAAAGGGCACTAGCCCTTTGAATTTCCAATCAAATGAGCTTCTTTTGAAGTTTCTACGACAACCCTTTATATTAAAACCTTATATGCCCCCAGGGCATAACTTACAACCCTTTCCCTGAAGGCTGTAGGGGAGTGTCCTCCTCAAAAACTTAATTTCTACCTGGAAATCAACTACGCTGAAAAAAATGGCTATCTAAAAATTTTGATTGGGTGTGTTTCGGGAAATGGTTGACGTGGAAGGGGTGTTAGTTGCCTTCCAATCACTTTCGACTATTAAAAAGGGCAAAAGCCACTCCAATTTCAATTGAATGAGCCCTTTCGAATTTTCTACGACAACTTCTTGGATACGAAGTGCCCTGCTCTAAAGGAAAAAAAAAATAAATCATACATTCTGCCAACATCGTTCATATATGCCCTCAGGACATAACTTAAAACTCTTGCCCCGAGGGTTGTGGGGGAGTGTCCTCCTCAAAAAACATATTTTCTCTTTGGAAATTAACTACGCTGAACAAAATGGTTATCTCAAAATTTTGATTGGATGTGGTTGGGGGAAAGATGGGCTTTGGGGGGGGGGTAGTTGCCCTCCAATCATTTTCGACTATTAAAAAGGGCACTAGCCCTTTGAATTTCCAGTCGATTGAGCCCTTTTTTGAAGTTTCTATGACAACGCTTCTATAAAAAGCCCTATATGCCCCCAGGGCATAACTTACAACCCTTGCCCTGAAGGCTGTGGGGGAGTGTCCTCCTCAAAAACATAATTTCCTCAAAAACACTAGCCACTCCAATTTCTAATCGAATGAGCCCTTTTCGAAGTTTCTGCGACAACTCCTTCGATACGAAGTAACCGGGTATGGAAACAAAAAAATAAATAATACATTGTGCCAACATCTTTCTTTACTTAGGCAGCGCTATTGCGCAGCCTATGATTGCTTTTCTCTTAACAGATTATGTTCAGTGCCTACTTGTCACTGAGAATAACTTAACTATATAAAGAAATATTTAGATTGTGGAACATGTACTGCAGAACTAACTATAGCACTTTCAAAACATATTATTAAAAAATAACAAGCTATCTTAGTTATTAAGATATTATTATTTATTTCTCTGAAAGCAGCTCTTATTTAGATTTATTTTTACAGTCTTGATTGTAAGCTTTAACCATGATAAAATACATGGTAAGTGCGTTTAGCAGTTAGTAGTCAGTCAAATACTTAGTAGTTTTTTAAGATTTGTTTGGTCGTAACAGTTTCTTTTTGGCAGCTGCCTGACTCTGAGAATGACTTATTTACCTAAAAGTATGTATTTCAGATTGTGGAACATGAACTGCACAACTGAATATGACTCTGTATCTTACACTTTCAAAAGATATTACAAAGACTACAAGTTGACCTAGTTATTTAAACATTATTATTTATGTATTTATGAAACAGTTCGTGGTAACGAACTGTAAGTAAGGAGCGACCCAGCTAAATAGTAACCGAAACTTTAAGAAACGAAATTTTGATGCCAATAGCTGCATCAAAAGAATCGGCTTATTATGCTGACTAAATATGTAAGTTTCATTAAGTTTAGTCTTACCCATTAACGGCTACGAGCCTGAGAAAATTTATCTGATTTTCGAAAAAAGGGTAATCACCTCCTAAAAGTCATATAATTTTAATGGAAATCCCACCATAAGATTCAGCGTATCCAAAAACCCTACTATAGGGGTCTCAAGCTCCTATCTACAAAAATGTGGAATTTTGTACTTTTTTTCCCAGAAGAAAGATCACGATGCGTGTTAATTTGTTTTGTTTTTTTCCAGGGATGATCGTATTGACCCACTGGGTCTAGAAAATCATGAGAAGGCTCATTTGAACAAAAATTTAAAGTTCTAGTGCCCTTTTTAAGTGACCAAAAAGATGGGAGGGCAACTAGGTCCCCTCTCCCACCCCTTTTCCCCCAAAAATAGCCAGATCAAAATTTTGAGATAAACATTTTGTTCATCATAGTTAAAAGGCCCAATAACTATGCCTTTGGATATAACATGAATCCACCCCCCCCTCCCCCACAGCCTCAGGGTAAAGGTTTTCAAGTTAAAAAATTACCCATTAGTATTTGTACGCATAGTATTTGTTATTGGGAAGCAAGCATACATTTTAGGGTGGGAGGGGGACGGATTTTCTGCTGGAGTTCTTTCCATGGGAAGGGAAGTGTCCAGGGGGTGAACTTGTCAGGGGAAAGTATACACTGTGGGAATTTGCAAGATATCTATACGAAACTTTTTGTATATGTCTTGCTGTCTCTTTTCCGTCTCAATTTTACGCGTGGAGTTGTTAAGGATAATTGTTCTGAGTAAATTTTAATCGGGATTGTATTGTCAAGAGAATATTTCCATGGGGAGGGTATTTCTCCGTGGAGGTGGTTCCAGATTTCTTGTAATTATTTAAAAAATGATCAGAAATCAAATAAAAAAAAAACAAGTTTTTCAACCTTAGGTAACGAGCAACATTAAAACTTAAAACGAATAGAAACTATTACGCATATGAAGGGGGTTGCTTTCTCCTCAACACCTCACTCTTTACCCAAAGTTTGAATTTGGTCCCAATTCTTTAAGAATGACTCCTGAAACACATGGGTCAATTAAATAGAACAATAAGAAGCTTTTTTAAAAGTACTAAAAAATTTTAGTATAAAGAGTAAGATTTTAAAGGAGGAGGCAACCCCCTGCATATACGTAATAATTTCTGTTGGTTTTAAGTTTTAATGTTGCTCCTTAATTTCAGTTGAAATTTTTTCTATATAGTTTTAATGTTGCTCCTTAATTCCAGTTGAAATTTTTTTTTTTATATAATCTCTCTAAAAGGAACTGTTATATAGATTGATTTGACAGTCTTGACTTTTGATTCTTACTATAATTTGATTATCGCTTGGGCCAGTAATTTACCTAAGAATTTAAAAAAAATTGTTGTTTAAGACATATTTTTGTCTTAACAGATTATACTTAATTACCCGATCACATTTTTCTGATTGAGGAATATATACTGCACAACTGAATATGGCTCTGTTTTTTATACTTTCAAAACTTATTACGAAACATAAAAAAGTTGACCCAGTTGTTTCGATGTTATTATTTATTTAGTTCCTCTTTCTAAAAGGAGCTGTTATGTAGATTGATTTGACAATCTTGACTTTAGATTCTTGCCGTTATAAAAGACATGGGAAAACGCATTAGCAGCAGTTGTTTACCTAGGCATTAAAATGAAGATCACTTCCTTTTTATGGAAGTGCTAAAGGAGTTACAAGAAAGTTTAACAGTTGAATTTGAAAGCCCTAGAAGAACTTCTCACGGTTCTAAAAGGTCCGTTGATGTCCGACTGTGAAAACAATGTTTAGTGCCATTTAACAAAAAAAAGCACATAGGTAAAGAAATATCTAACAACTTTTGCAAGAAAGATGTATTTTCAGTGACTCATACAAATATTGAAAAATTTGTTATATTTAAATATGTGAACACTTTAAATTCGTAACACATTTCTTTATTTTTTTTATGTTAATTACTTATCTATATAAATTATGCAAACCTTTGTAGAAATGTGTGTAATTAATCATATAAATATTTAAACAGCGACAGAAAAACCACACGAGCATTCGCATTGCTGAGATTAACCCATTAGAAAGATCGAGGAGGGAATGGGCATACAAACTATCTGAACCTTTAAAACTTGCATGTCTTCAGCTCTTGGTGTGGCTTGGAGAATTGGAGGGGCAATTGATCAAAGTCTGATGTTTAGATTAATGATCGTAAATCGTCTTTGTTATTAAGCCCATATATTTTTCAGTTTTACCGACGAGGATATATATCATTCAATCGACTGAAACAATTTGACCTGGAGGAAAAAATTGAATTTACACCAAAATGTCTTGATTCGATTAAAATGGCTTATTTTCTAGTCCACGAATTAAAACTAAAGAATAACATGATAATTATGCTGATTTCTAATTTAGATATTTCAGAGGTTTTATGAAGTCAAATGTTAGAAAGTCAACTACCAGAGAAAGGTAGGGGCATCAGTGAATGGGGATTTTTTGTTGGGGGCAGAGCGCTGCTTGAAGATTGAAAATATTTATTTTGGGCCCAATTTTTAACTTTTAGTTTGAGATCCTTCAGATAAAATGGAGGGATAGGATTTGCCCCACAAACTCTCTCCATTCAGAGGACTAAGATTCTGAGGATTAAATTTCAGATGATTGTTTCTGAATTATGTAAAAACGTAATGAAAATAAAAATAAGAGCTTGGGAAAAATCTGAAGCGAAATTCACATTCCTCGATTTACCGCTTGACTCAACTTGGGTTTACAATACAACGTCATCAATTTCCACTTCGACCATTTTTTACATACATAGATCACAAGGTTAAACTTTGAAATTTATTGGCGCCGTGTCCGTACACCTGTCTTTAAACGCGGTATATTGTAAGTAGCATTTTTTCGTGTTAAATGACCAAAAAGCTTGAAAGTTCTGCCAGCACCTTGTAATGAACGTCGGGCTTACAGTGTTGCGCAGAAGGAAGCACTGATCGCTGTCCAAGAAATCTCTATTCATTAATATTATATATATATTTTATTAATTAAAGGAAAAATAATTGTGTTTGTAGACTATATGCATATTTTTTTCTTGAAATCGACTCAATAGCTTCTTTTCAACATTATTGATATTTTCTGGCCGGGAAAAAACGATATAGACAGTCCTCGACTTTGCGGAAAAATGCGTTTTTTCTCAAGGGATGATCTTATCAAACCTATGATAAAGTCATGACATCATAGGGTAGTCGAGTTAAAAAAAATAGTGGTTCATTCCTTAAAGCCAGCAATAAATGTAATATTTTCATCTTCAAAGCAGCAAGGCCAGTTTATCACAAAATGAATATAGTTAAAACCTTTGATTTACCTAGGTTAAGTGGCTTTTAAAGTGTGAGAAAGTTTCTCAACGGAAACATAAAACCGAAAACTTTACAGAACTTGAAAAAAATCAGAAACCCATAAAGAGAAAAATTCCTTTAGCAGATTTTTAGTAAACAAAATATTATTTATTAGATTTTTTAGTTAAAAAATATCGTTCGAGACATTTTTTAGTTAAATAAATATAGTTTTGAGACATTTTTAGCAGGGACGAATCTTCAGCATTTTTATTGGGGGGGGGGGGGGCTCAAGAGGGGTCTATATCTGGATAGTCAAGGGGCATGGGATATATAATACTTTTTTCACATTATTGGGATGGGGCAACTGCTCCTCCCTTTGCCCCTCCCAAATGGCGCCCCTGATTTTTAGTTAGAATTTTTTGGGGTTAAAGAGATACTTTTCAGACATACGTGTTAGACATTTTGTTAGTTAATGAAATATTGTTTGAGACTTTTTTGGTAAAATGAAATTTTATTGCACAGAAGTTTGAAAGACATACGAAGGGAATACATTTACAAAAAACTGACAAACCTGGGAACATACGCAAAGAAATCTAAATTTTTTGAATTGAAGATATGTGTGGTACACGAATTAGTGCAACCGAAAACACCATTTTAGTCTCATAGTAACTTTAAAAAGCCATGGCGGATCCCTTAGCACTGCAGGACACCGTGGCGGGCTACTGTTGCTTCATGACATGGCGGCGGGCTCTACCATTGCTCGTCACAGTGACAATTTACTTGAACAAATCTTCAAAAGACGTATTTACATAAAGAACTTGATTTAGGTTATATAAAACTTACTTACATTACCCTAACTTTAATTTAGGTTAGGTTCACGTTCCCCCAAGGAACCCCCTTCCCCAGGAAATTCCTCATATGTAAAGTTACACAACATTTAAAGCTGAGCAAACAAAGGTAAAGTATGACAAATATAAATAATAGAGAAAAGAAGGAATTTTGGAATATTCTACCAGTATACCAAAATACAAGCCGAACATGTGGTGTAAAATATTTCATAGTATTTTTTTAATTTTTTATTCTGTTTTGATTCATTTTTTTTTGCGTTTTTGTGTGTTTAGTTTGATATCATAGGGGTTAGAGGAGGGCCATCTTGCAGAAAATGAACCAAAAGGGAGGTCAATTAACCTCCAGTAGCTTTCAGTCTCTAGAAAGGGCACTAGAACTTTCAATTTCAAATTAAATTTCCCCCCCCCCCTGAAGTTTCTAAGATAGCCCATTCCATTTGAAGTTGGTGGTACAAAATTTTCGGGTTGCATTTTGAGGGAAAGCGATAGATTTTTTTTCTTCTTAAATGGGTTCCCCTTACTACTACTACTACTACTAACAACTCACCGCAGCACCAAGCCGCCTGAGGCCAACACAGCTACGCACGCTCCTCCTCCACCCCAATCTATTCAAAGCCTCCCTTTTTACACCCGCCTACGAAGTTCCCATTTCCTTTAAATCTTTCTTTATGACGTCCTCCCACCCCAGACGGGGACGACCTGCTTTCCGTTTAGCCCTAGATGGTTGGCCGAAAAGAAAAATCTTCGGCAATCTGTCATCCTTCATCCGCACAACGTGCCCTAGCCACCTCAACCTTTCTTTCATTATAGCCCTAGAGAGCGGTATTGAACCACATTTTTCGTAGAGCCTATTGTTTGAAATACGGTCAGTCAGCCGGGTACCCAGAACAATCCTTAAGCAATAAACCCTTAGCTGAAGGTTTAATATAAGTTTCAGGCCTCTCGAAAAATATTTTGCCCTTTTTTAAGCCCCATTTGTTAGAGAAGGGACCAATTTCAAAGCAACCAATCCTTTAAAGCTCACATAAATTCGCTCTCTTATTTCTCTGGAATTTCCCCCGCCTACACAACGACCCACAACCCCTCCATCATAATAGTCGATGTACAATTGTACACTTTTTTTGTTCGTTTTGTCTTAGTTTCCCTTTTACTGCTCAATTTTGTATTTGGGAAGAATATATATATATATATATATATATATATATATTATATATATATATATATATATATATATATATTATATATATATATATATATATATATATATATATATATATATATATATATATATATATATATATATATATATATATATATATATATATATATATATATATATATATATATATATATTCGATTAACTGTTTAGATTAAATAAAACCTAAATAAATCAAGTTAGAGACGTGAAAATACATGTAGAATAGTTTAGAAAATTGAGAATAATCAAAACTAAAAAATCCGGAAATGAAAGCAGAAATTAAAAACTAAACAAAACAAAATACTGGAAACGTGATTTCGCATCAACAACCGTGACTAAAGTTTGGAAAGGGCCGAAGGCCCGACCTGGAAGCTGTAACAGTAAGCTAAGCGTGTGGACCGAGACGACAATTTTTTCTTGTATCTACTGTATTTTGGTCATTACTATTACTACGGTTTTACTACCAATCCTCCTTTCATTGACTTCAGAGACAATATAACACTACAAAGGCCAAAAGTATAAACTCGTATTGAAATGTTAGAATTCTAACAACAGCTGATCACCTTCGAGGAAAATTAGAAAATTACATGCAGAAAGACAAGGGAGGGGTCGAAGAAAAATAGAAAGAAAAAGCCTGAACAGGATTAGATTTTCCGTGAACGATAAATATTGGACCCTGGACATTTTTCGGATCATTCGTGCATTGTTTTCAACTTGCACACAACAAGACATAACAGCAACAATAGGTATGCAAATTAACCAGTCCCTTTAATTTACAACCCTTTCCTAAACAGGTGTCCAATAGAATAGGATTTATTTTTGCATTCTGTCAAAAGAGCGAATAAGAACTAGAGGCTTCTCTCAATCCTTAAGCTTTTCCAGAAGACATGCGTTCCCCAAAACTTCTTCCAAGAATACCTGCAGACCCAGCTTATTTTGAACAGTTAGACAGATGCTCTACTAGTGGCATATAGGAATAGATAGAAGCTACGGTAAGCTTTAGTTCAATCTGAATTCAACCTTCAGGGTGTGCAAGGTGAAATAAAAAAGCGATTATCGAATATATACCCAAGGATACTAGATCAAAGAATACAAACTTGAAATCAAGCGGCATCAGCCTTTAGGCTCTGAAATGTCCGTATCCAAAATGAATATGCCACTGTGTTTATTTGAATTAACATAATTTTTCGGATGTTTAAATTTTTGTAGCCCTCCGCATCTGAAATGTTTTGTTTTCAAGTTTTCTGTTTTTGAGGGAGGGGGAGAAGGGGAGTGATATGATTTGAAAATGGTATATTTTAAGCCAAAAATTCCAGGTTCTGGTCCTGTTTAGAAATCGAGGGAGGATAGTTTTTGGGATAAACGTTGGTTTATGCTGTGAAAGCAATAATACGTTACCTTTGAAATGCGTGCAAGATTCAGGGGATCTTCTACCTGAAACAATAACCATCGAAAAAAAAAAATTGTCGTTGCCACCGAGTAGTCTGAGTCCCAGATCCCCTATTCTTAGGGAAGAGTCTCATCGCAACTATTCTTCAGTAGATACTAGTCTAGGATGGGATTCTAAATTTGATCTGATTAAATAAGGGACAAAAGAAACCACTCAATAGCAAAGTGGCGTTTTGTTCTATTTTATGGGTCGAAACCACAATTTTAGGCACAGACCAAAATAACAAAATATCAAAATGCCATCGTGAAAAACTTTGAGATTCTTTTATTTAGAATTATTAAAAAGCTATTTATATACCTTTCCATTTCAGCCACCACGATATCACACGGTAGTGCACTTGTCCCTAAAGATATTTTCAATCCATACTCAATAAGCGATTTTTGAATTCACTTATTTTTTGGCTTCATTTGACCAAGTAAATTCGATTGAGTCTTTAATAATTTATACGCATTGACTAATAGTTGTCCACCAATTGGTAGGACGGAGGCCACATGAATATGTGTGTACGGGGGGGGGGGGTGTAGCAGCCTTTCTCAGCCCATTCGAGAATGTGCTGAATTTCATTTTCCTCCTACTGGATGTCAAAAAAGCCGAGTTTTGGCCCCTCGTCATCATCTAGTAAATATTGTATAACCTAACCATCTCAATTTTTCTTTCAATAGTAGAAGGATCAAACTATCAGTAGGATCAAACCGTAAACACTAGAATCGAACAGGATTTCTGTATAGCTTATTGTTTGATAATATCAAACCGTAAAACTTTCCTTAGCCAGTTCGTCGGGAACAAAATTACGGTATATACTTCAATGCTAAGAAATTCCAAAGTTCAAGAGTCACACATTAAATCAAACAGTTCGTGGTAACGAGCTGTAAGTAAGGAGCGAACCGGCTCAATAGTAACCGAAACTCTAAAAACGGAATTTTGATACCAATAGATGCATCAAAAGAATTGGATTTTTATGCTGATTTTAAATATATAAGTTTCATCAAGTTTAGGTCTACCAATCAAAAGTTACGAGCATGAGAAAATTTACCTTATTTTCATAAAAAGGGGAAGCAGCCCCTAAAAGTAAGAGAATCTTAATGAATATCACATCATCAGACTCAGCGTATAGGAGAACCCTACTGTAGAGGTTTTAAGCTCCTATCTGCAAAAATGTGGAATTTTGTATTTTTTGCCAGAAGAAAGATAACGGATGTGTGTTTATTTGTTACTTTGTTTTTTTTTTCCCCAAGGGTAATCGTATCGACCCTTTGGTTCTAGAAATTCGCTAGAGGGTACATTCGAACGGAAATTAAAAGTTATTTAGCTCTTTTTAAGTGACCAAAAAATTGGAGGGCAACTAGGCCCCTCCCACGCTCAGTTTTTTTCCCAAAGTCACTGGAACAAAATTTTGAGATACCCATTTTTTCAGATTAGTCGAAATAGCTATTAACTTTGTCTTTGAGAACGACTTAATCCCCCACAGTCCCCGGGGGAAGGGTTGTAAGTTATGAACTTTGTCCATTATTTACAAATAGTATTGGCTATTGGTAAGTATACATACGTTTTCAGGAGGGTTTTTTTCTGGTGGGGGGGGGCTGGTGATCGGGGGATTGGATTACGTGGGAGAATCTTTCCATGGAGGAATTTTTCATGGGGGAAGAGAATTTCCATAGAGGGGGCGCTGGAATCCCCAGCATTATTTAAAAACAATCAGAAATTAAATAAAAAACAAGTTTTTCAACTGAAAGTAAGGATTAAAATTAAAACTTAAAACAAACAGAAATTATTACGTATATGAGGGGAAAAAAAATCAAACTTTAACGTAAAGAGCGAGGTATTGACGAGGGGGCGAATCCCCTCATATTGCGTATATGAGGAAGTTTGCCCCTTCGTCAATACCTCGCTCTTTACGCTAAAGTTCATATTCATAATCTTTGCTTTCATTAATAACAGTCATTGAGAATTGCTCAGCTTGTGAATTTCATTTTCATAAAAATAGTTTCGACCTCTTTGGCCGTTTTGTTACTATGCCTTACAAAATTGGTTCCGAAAATATAGCTAATTTAAGTTACGTTGGAGAATCTTTACAGGAAGAAATTTCTCGTGGGGGAAGGGAATTTTCCATGGAGGGGTAGCTGGATTTCCCGACACTGTTTAAAAAACGATCAGCAATTAAACAAAAAACAAGTTCTTTCAACTGAAAGTAAGAGACAACATTAAAACTTAAAACAAAAAGATATACTACGTATATGAGATGGGTTGCCTTTCCTCAATAGCTCTCTCTTACGCTAAAGTTTCCTTTTGAACTTTTAAAAGAGGTTATTATTCTAAATAAACAGCCTTTGTGGTTCAGGAGTCATTCCTAAACAATTGGAAACAAAAATCAAACTTAGGTTATTATAAGGTTATTATTAGTTTAAAAAGAGTAAAGTTAATATGCAAATTTCGTTTTAATTATTCATGTACGGTGAGCCAAATTCAAAACCTGCATTCATTCAAAAACGTTCAGAAATTACATAAAAAAACAAGTTTTTTTTAAACTGAAAGTAAGGAGCGACATTACAACTTCAAACGAACAGAAATTATTCCATATATGAAAGGGGCTGTCCCCTCCTCAACGCCCCGCTCTTTACGCTAAAGTTTTCTGTTGTTTTATAAAGTAGAGTTGTGAGAAGGAGTCAAACTTTAGCGTAAAGAGCGGGGCGTTTAGGAGGGGACAGCCCCTTTTATATATGGAATAACTTTTGTTCGTCTTAAGCTTAAATGTTGCTCCTTACTTTCAGTTAAAAACACTTATTTTTTTATGCATACATTACAAAACACATTACTGTTACTGACAATCAACAATTAGTGGACTTTTCAATACTTTAGGAAATTCACAACCCTGATATCTACAAAGTGTACTTTGAATGTGGAATCACATTGCATTTCAGCTCATCCTAGTTGCTAAATTAAACGGTTTTGCACATGAGTGGGGGGATTCCCCATTCTGAATTCCTCGCTCGTTACGCTAAAGTGTTTTAGTGCTTTAAAAAAGCTTTATTCCAATTCAATGGTCCTTTTCTTTCAGCAGCTTTTCTTACAGAATTTTGACAAAAAGTCAAAATTTAACGTAAAAAGAAGGAGATTGAGGAGGGGTGGCCCTCTCATATGCAAAAAATTTCCATTTATTTTAAGTTTTAGTGTTGTTAAGCTTAGTGTTGTTTAAGTTCGAATATTCCATTTCCCAAGAGAATTTGGGGGTCACGTCATGCCCATAGGCATAGTTATGCTGAACCAAATGGCTATCTCAAAATTTTGACGAGAAATCTTTGGGAAAAGGCGCAAGGAGGGGGGCTAGTTGTCCTCTAATCTTTTTACTCACTTAAAAGAGCACTAAAACTTTTAATTTCCGCTTGAATGAGCCCTCTCCTGATGTTCTAAAACCACTAATTCCATGTAATCACGCCTGGGAAGAAAAAAGAAACAAATAAACACGCACAAGTGATCTTTCTTCTGAAAAAAACGAAGTTCCACATTTTGGTAGATAAGAGCTTGATTCTTCTACGGTAGGGTTTGCTCAAATGCTGAATCTGATAGTGATTTTCATTATCTATCTCTTAACTTTTTGGGGGTGTCTCCTTCCTTTTTTGAGGATTAGGCAAACTTTCTCAGGATCTTAGCCTTTTATGGGTGACATTAAACTTAATGAATTTTATATGTTTGGAATCAGCATAAAAAGCCAACTCCTTTGATGTATTAATTTTTTTCAAACTTCCTTTTTTTAAGGTTTTTGTTACTATTTGGCCAAATCGCTCCTTACTTACACTTCATTACCATTCACAGCTTCGACATTATTTGATATTATTCACATGTTCGACATCACTTTGAAGAGAAAAAGTTAAAGACTTCGATCCTCAATGAAATTTAATAGCCTTATTATGAACGGATTTTTTTTTTAGTTTAGCGAAACTTTTTAGGAGAAAAATATCAGTTTAAAAGTAACTCTTCTGAAGTTATTATAGCAATGTTTTTCTACCCTATATTTTGACTTTTTCGGGTCTGTTTTAACCTTTAAAATACTTTGTCTATGGCAGTGACGTGTTAAAAGTCATTTATTCCTTCCCAGCTTACAAGTTTTGACTTTCAATTAATAATAGAAAATAGAATCTTTACATTTGCTTAAAAAACCAACACTTTTCTCTTTCTGACGAAGCTCATGGCGCAAGGCTGCTTAGGAATCGAAATCAAACAGTTCGGGGTAACCAACTGTAAGTAAGGAGCAATGCGGCTCAATAGTAACTGAAACTCTAATAAAAAGAGTCTTGGTAACAATAGATACATCAAAAGAATCGAATTCTAATGCTTATCCAAAACATATAAGATTTATCAAGTTTAATGTTACCCATCAAAAGTTACGAGCCTGAGAAAATTTGCCCAATTCTTGAAAAGACGGTGGAGGGGGGGGGGGAGAAACACCCCCAAAACATCAACTTATCTTAATGAAAATCATCCATCACATTCAGAATATAAGAAAAACCTACTGTAGAGGTTTCAAGTTCCTATATATAAAAATTCGGAATTTTAATTTTTTTGCCAGAAAAAAGATCACGGATGCGTGTTTATTTGTTGTTTTGTGCGTGTGTTGATTTTTCCCAGGGATGAAACGTATCGAACTGCTGATCCTAGATTATCGGAAGAGGACTCATTGGATTGGGGATCAAAAGTTCTAGAGTCACTTTTTAAGTGACCAAAAATGTTGGAGGGCAGCTAGCCCCCCTCCCACACCTCTTTATTCCTCAAAGTCGTCTGATCAAAATTTTGGGATAAGTATTTTGCTCAGCATAGTCGAAAAATCTAATTGCTATGTTTTTCAGGATGACTTGAACCCCCACAACCCCCAGGATAAGGGCTTTAGGCTATGAACTTTCACTATTGTTTACACATAGTTTTGGTTATTGAGAAGTATACTTGTTTTTCTTTTAGGGGGATTCTGGCAGGGGGAGGGGGTTTATGAGGGAGGATCCTTCCATGGAGGATTTCTTCATGGGGGAAGAGAATTTTCCGTGGAGGGGGAGCCAGATTTCCTGGCATTATTTAGAGAACGATCAGTAATTAATAAAAAAAAAAGTTTTTTTCAAATAAAAGTAAGGAGCCACATTAAAACTTAAAACGAACAGAAATTTTTACGTATATGAGGGGGTTTCCCACTCCTTGCTCTTTACGCTAAGGTTTTTTTTACAGCTTTTAAAAAGTTTATTATTCTAATTAAACGGCCCTTGTGTTTCAAGTCATTCTTAAATGATTGGAACCAAAATTCCAACTGTAGCGTAAAGTGTGAGGTATTGAGGAGGGGTTAAACCTCCCATATAGACACAATAATTTATGTTCGTTTTAATATTCGCTCCTCACTTTTAGTTGCAAAAACTTGTTTTTTTATTATTTAATTTAGCTAATAAACAGACGAACAGCTCAATCAAAACAGCTTCAGTTAAAACTTACTATTTATATTTATGGATGCAAATACTATATACTAGCGTGATGTAATATCATCTTTTCGGCACAAGGGTGAAAATAAAGCTTTTAAAACTCTATCTCCATCTTTCCTTCCGGTTTTTAATTCTGTATAGCCCTGCCATTGTGCACTAGAAAATCTAATACTAAGAACTGAGGTATTTTCACAGCATTTGCAGGTTTTTAATAGACCTTCTTCAGCCCTTTGCACCAAAAGAAAATAACACCTGTTGTTTTACATGATATTTTTCAGCATAAAGGATGAATAACTGCAAATTCTCCACGCTATTAGAATTATAATAGAATTTAGTAGATATTATAATTTATAATTTATAATTATATATATATAAATATAAATTATAATAACTAAATAGTTTACAATTCTATAAATTTATAGAATTTATTACAGTTCAGATTTGTGTCCTTCCTAATGATCAAATAATACCGTCAAGTACTACAATACAGTTGTTCACAGTTGAGGGTAGAAAGAAGTAGAATTCCTTAATCCCTCACTAGAAATAGAGTAATGTACCAAAAGTTCGAAAAATATTTAAATTTAGAAAAAATGTGATATCAAAAAAATTTTTTTACTTCATTACTCCCTCCCTGAAAGATTTCCTGCATATCCCCAAATTGTGAAACTTATGTGGCTACTCTTGTTGGAGAAATATATTCAATATATGGTAATTAGTGGTATATTTTTCAATATCAAATAAAATTGAAATTAGATACAATTGAATTTTTATTTAACGAAATTTATATTCAAAACTTATTGACAAAAATATCTTTTTATCAATATCACTATGTTTTGTTCCTGAGAAAACAAAATATGCCCGAAACCGAAAACAAAGATTCTAGCTGATTGCCTAAATTTCTCCTGAAAAATCATCATACATTGAACAAGGTCGTACCAAGGATTTTTGTTCGGGGAAGGGGGTATTCTTTTACAAAACAAACCTTAAAATGCGCTTCAAAATTTGTTAATATGCATTTTTGTTACATTTTTACAAGTCAGACAAACATTTCAGGAGGGGGGAGGGTCAAACCCCCTTAACATATACCCTGGATACGGCCATAACTTTGACCTGTGTAATAAGCATTTTCAGCATTGCATTTATTGAGTATCGTTGACCGAAACTCTTAATCTGAAGAGACGCAGTATTTTTTTTTCCAGTGTTTGAAGAGCATACATGTGAGAAGGTCATGTTGACTTTCTTAAGAATTAATATTGAGGAATAATTAATTTCTAAAGAGAAAAGAGATTAAAACAAATAACAAGTAAGCTTAAATGAACAAAAATTACCAGGAACAGGAGTAGGGCTACTGCATTCAAATAAATAGACTGAACAAAAGTACTATAATTTCTAGCTGATCGAAAAAAAAATTTATAGGTTCATTTTCGGGCGAAATTCGTTTTTTAATTTTCGTTTCGAGAGTTCCTTTGACCCAATAGCTTATGGTTATATTTTTCAAGTCTTCAAAAGTAAATGTTGGTTCTTCTTGGACGAATCAGTATTTAAAGATAAAATGTTTTTGTCATTCATAACCCTCTCACAAAACATAATGTTTGAATTGTTCTTGACCTCCCCAAACTCTCCCTATAAGTTTTAACCTTATCCTTCAGTCTTTCTGTAAGTATGTCAGATACTGTATTGTGATAGCCAGGGAGAACATACTCGGAGACTTGCCTCACTGCTTCTGCGTAAAGAGATTCAAATTTCCACAGGGGGTTTTAGTCCCAAAAAGCTCAAGCAGATCAGAAAAATATTTTTCGCCCCTTCCCCATCTTCTCCCTGTAAAGAAAAAATATTAAATTCCCCGGCCTCTTCGCTAAGCACTTCGAAAAATTTCAGCTCAATCCCACTAGTCGTCCTCATGTTGTTGTAGGTACACCATTTCGATAGCCTAGATACACAGTTTCTTTCACTATACCTCTTTCTATTCTTCGAAGTAAAATTGAGGTTCATTTAACCCCCAATATCCCTTTTAAGTTTCAACTTGACCCTCCAAGCCGTTTCCGAGATAATATAGACATGCTATATTGGTAACCTGGCACAAATGGCTTATTCCAGTCTACACCGACACTGGCAGGAATAATTTCTGATTCAACAGGGGCTCATATTCCCAAGCATTTTAAACAAATGGTACACTAACCCTTTAGACCTTTCCCATTTCCCCATACCCCCAAGTGAACATTCTGTATCCACTTGGTCCATCTCCAAAAAGCAAAAACTACAAGACAGTGTCAAATTGATCCACTAACCATTGTTTCCCAGGATATTGCAGATACACTTCTGATTCCCTGGCAACCCGTAATGTTTGTTTCCTTTGGTACTTAACTCTTAGTAGATTGTAGATCCGCATGTGTTTAGACTGAATACATTTTAGATAAATCCTGAAAGCAACTCCTCCCCTCTCCTCCCTCCACAAACTCAAACACAAGGTTCATTTGGCTCCTCTAACACTCTCCCAAAGTTTCAGCTTAATATCCCAAGTTGTTTCAGTGATATTGCAGATACGCTATTTTGATACCGTAGACTCCCATGGTGTCTTTGGATTTAGCTTGTTACTTGGATGTAAATAAATTACAATCCTCATAGCAGATTAGCACAGAAACTTTAGGTGGATCAAACACAATATATTTTGAGCCTCCGACCCCAAAAATCCTAATTTGAAGTCCCCTGGCCCTCCTTCCTTATTTCTTCTATACTACCTGAAAGTTTCGACTCCATCTCTTAAGCCGTTTCCTAGACATTGCAGATACAGTATTTTAATAATCTGGATGCATGCCTAGATTGATAGTATCTTTTGATTTAGTTCTACCATCTCCCTCTAAATCATAATTCAACGACCAATTGCACAACTGCCCCACCCCTCCTACAGACAGATACAACTTGATTCCTCATTGCCATTGCCGAGATATTGCTAATATACTATTCCAATAACCTGGATATATATAGTGCCTTTGGCTTTTTCTTTCTCCCAACACAAGTCAAAATTTGAGATCCAATTGACCCCCCCCCCCCTTCTTCCCACACTTACCATCTATAAATTTCAACTTTATTCCCAAATCATAAAAAAGACAGAAAAAAAGACACTTTCAGCCCTTAAAAAGGCATTAGAAAATGTATTTTCCAGCCAAATGATTTCCTTCACAGGTTTCTATGGCCATTCTTCCGTGATAAGTAGCCAGGGGAGAGATTTTTTCACCCTTTTCTGGTCTTTTCTCAGGTCCGTTCGGAGGGTGACAAATGTTTTGCTATTTATTAATTATTCTGTGTTGGGGTCCATTTGGCACAAGGATTTTAAGAATGCAAATTTCGAGCCAAAGAGGAGAAACGAATGTTTTTTGTAGCCCTTTTCGGTTCTGATTCTTTGGAGAGGACTCTGCCCCAATTTGTAAATTAGGTCTCCTCAAGGTCTTGGGACATAAGGGTATAAGTTTCAAATTTATCAGGAAAAAAAGTTTTTAATCGTTTCTGGCCCCTTAGGCTATAAAGTGTATGACTGTTTTGGCCCAGAGAATGGTTCCTGAACTTTTACGAGCCAATTGTACTCCCATTACCAAACAAGCCCCACTTTTCCATTATAAGATCCATGTTATAACAATTGGCAATTTGTATTATTTATAGCTCCTGACCGAAGGGCTCTGGGGATAATGTCATCTCTGAAAGCGAATTTATTGGAACTAAATGACCAGTAAAAATTTGGATCGGATCTTTGGGGGTTACGGGTCGCCCAGTTCGCAAAAAGAGCCGCCCAATCACTTTCAACTCATAAAAAGGCGCCAGAACTTCTAATCTCCAGTAAAATGAGCTCGCTTCAACGTTTCTACGACCATTCCTCCATGCAAAATAAGGCAGGGAAACAATAACAAATTGAAGGCTTGTGGCTCTTTATTTATGCAGCTCTATTGCGATGTATCTGATAAATTCTATGTGTAAACATTTGGAATTTTATATTATTAAATAAAAAAACAAGTTTTTTTTAACTGAAAGTAAGGAGCGACATTAAAACTTAAAACGAACAGAAATTATTCTGTATGTGAAAGGGGCTTTCCCCTCCTCAACGCCTCGCTCTTTAAGCTAAAGTTTTTTATTGTTCTAGAGACAGAGTCAAACTTTAGCGTAAAGAACGAGGCGTTGAGCAGGGGACAGCCCCTTTCATATATGGAATAATTTCTGTTCGTTTTAAGTTTTAATGTCGCTCCTTACTTTCAGTTAAAAAAAAAATGTTTTTTTTTTATATTTAATTTCTGAACGTTTTGAATTAATTCAGTTTTGATTTTGGCTCACGGTACATGAATAATTAAAATGAAATTTGCATATTAATTTTCTTTTTTTTGACTAAATGGCTTTCTCGAAATTTTGTTCTGACGTAACTTACGAATTAACTGACGTAACGAACTTCTATATTCGTATGCTTTTATTACGTATATTAGGGGGTTCGCCCCCTAGTCAATACCACGCTCTTTACGCTAAAGTTCGAATTTTGTTCGAATTACAAACCCCTGAATCACAAAGGCCGGTTAATTGGAATAGACAGCTCTTTTGAAAGTACTAAAAAAACTTTAGCGTAAAGAGCGAGGCATTGACTAGGGGGTAAACCCCCTCATATATGTAATAATTTCTGCTCGTTTTAAGTTTTAATGTTGCTCCTTACTTTCAGTTGAAAAAAAACTTGTTTTTTTATTTAATTTCTGATCGTTTTTCAAATAATGCTGGGAAATCCGGCGCCCTCTTCATAGAAATGTCCCTTTTCCCAAGGAAATATCCTCCATGGAAAGATCCTTACCCGTAACCCTCTACTCTGACCCCCCCCCCCCCCATGGGAAAAAAATCCCTCCTGAAAACGTCTGTATACTTCCCAATAACCAATACTATATGTAAACAATGGGCTAAGCTTATAACTTGCAGCCCTTCCCCTGGGAATTGTGGGAGATTAAGTCATCCTCAAAGACATATTTATTAGATTTTCGACTATGCTGAACAAAGTGGTTATCTCAAAATTTTGATTGGGTGACTTCGGAAAAAAAATGAGTGCGGGAGGGTGCTAAGTTGCCCTCCAATTTTTTGATCACTTAAAAAGGGTACAGGAACTTTTAATTTCCGTTCGAATGAGCCCTATCACGATATTCTAGAACTACTGGATCGATACGATCACCCCTGAGGAAAAAAAAACAAACAAATAAACACGCATCCGTGATCTTTCTTCTGGCGAATAATACATAATCCCACATTTTTGCAGATAGGGCCTTGAAACGTCAATTGTAGGGTTCTCTAATACGCTTAATCTGATGGTTTAATTTTCATTAAGATTCTATCGCTTTTAGGGAGTGTTTCCCCCTTTTTTCGAAAATAAGGCAAATATTTTCAGGCTCTTAACTTTTGATGGGTAAGACTAAACTTGATGAAACTTATATATTTGAAATCAGCATAAAAATCCAATTCTTTTGATGTATCTACTGGTATCAAAATTCTGTTTTTAGCGTTTGGTTACTATTGAGCATGGTTGCTCCTCACTTACAGTTCGTTACCACGAACTGTTTGATTTGCTACTTTTCCCCCAAAGACTGTATGGCTAATGCTATCCATCGAGGCTCATTAATTGAACCCTTGGCTATTTGAATAAAATGGCTATCTCAGAATTTTGATCAGATGTCATGGGGGCTGGGTAACAAAAAAGGGCACGAGGGTGGGGTTTTATACCCTCTAATCATCTTGAAATTTTAAAAAAGATCATCTGAACTTTTAACTCCCGACATAATGAGCCCCCTCCGAAGTTTCTACAGTCACTCTTTTCATACGAAGCGGCTCGGAATCAACTAAGACAATTTGCCCGGCGAAATCATCAAGTAGGTCATCAAGTGAGCTAGTAAGTAACTCCACAAATGTCATATTAAAAATATTCGAAGATGGGGAGAAAATCAATCAAACTAACAACGCTGAAAATGAGCGTTAGCCTAGAAAGAAAATACAGTTCTAAAGCTTGTGTATAATAAACTCTTTTTCAGTAAATACGGCCGTTTTAGTTTGAAATACGCTACTTCTGTGCAGCCCTTTAGAGAAACTGACGTAAAAAGAAATGCTGAAAATAACCGTTAACATATAATGAATTCCGGTTACCAGAGATTGTTGAAAAACACCACGTCGTCCAGCTCTTAAATATGAGCGAATCGAGCTTTCCAATAGAATAAAAACAGGTCAAGTGATTCTAGGAGAAATATTCATTTTGTATTCCTGTTTAAGAATCAAACATTCATTTATTTAAAAAAAAAAAAACAAAAAAAAAACATTCCAACAGATGGATGCATGAGTGGAAAAAAAGAAAGAAAAAAGATTCAGATCAGAGTGATTTCCTCTATAAAGTTACCCAAGAAAGGCTTTGCAAGGCATTTTTTTTTTCATTATTGATTCCTTCTTTCTTCTCTATGGCATAAGGAATGAACAGCGATATTAATAGAATAAACAGAGTTTATAGGTCAGAACAAGTTTAAAAGAAATGTGAATAGGAGTTTAGGGGAAAGTTTTATTAGAAGCACAAGATGGGCTATTAACGCTCTCATTCCAGGTTGCATAAGCATAGCCAGGGAGATAAAAAATTCAGAGACCCTTTCCATTGGTCACAGGATTGTGTAATATTCCGAAGGCAATGTACTAGCATTTAGTAAGAAAAGAGCCCTGGGCCTAACATGTCTTTATTTCAGCCATTTCGTACAGTTGTGATCGCAGATTATTGGGAGGTTCCTACTCGATCTGAAATTGAAAGTTCGACTGCCATTTTTAAGGATTGAAAGTAATCTGGGGCAGCCAGTCCTCACCCGTACAATTTTTTTGCCCACAGATACTTAAATAGCGTGTAATGGCATCAGATCAAAAATTTTGATTTAGCTATTTCTTTTATATAGTCTAAAGATCTAAAAATCATGCCTCATAACCTCAGGGACAAGGGTCTAATTATTATAAACTACCTATTTCTCACAGATAGTTTTAATACAATTAGTGGACAATTTTTTATTTCGGCTGTCCGATAAGCTTGAAGCCCGGCATTGTTCATTAGGCAATAATGTCCCAGAATTGCCAAGGGTATAGTCATTAAAAATAAGTATGCCTGAGTAAATCAAAGGCCTTGTCTGCACCCGGGTTCGCAAAAAACTTAGGGCCATTTTTTCACTCATCAATGTGCTAAGATCTTACATCTTTTGTCAGAAAACGCTTAAAAGTGAAATCTTTGAACTAAGATCTTACATCTTTAGTCGTTTTTATGCAAACGTCTTTAATCATTCTGCTCTGATCAGCGGTCTGAGAACAATGATGAGCAGATCATCAAAGTTCTCTCATCATTGTTCTATATGCCAGAAAGATGGCGTCTTTCACGCATTTTGGTAACATCAGTGAGTTGTAAGATCTTAGAACAAAGATGAGTTAAAAAACGATAATCTTTGCAGAAAGATGTAAGATCTTAGATGTAAGATCTTAGTGCTAAAAAACGGGCCTCTTATATGCAATGTCTCGGGAATGATTTTACGGGTTGAGTTGAAATTCTTAGGGAGTATTGGGGGGGGGGGGTGCAACTGGAATTCGAATTTTAGCTTGGTGAAGGAGGAAGATCGCAAGACACTATTTATATCGAGGCAAGTAAATAATGTGTCTGCAATATGTCGAGAACGGCTTTTTGGGCGGAGTTAAAATTTTCAGTAAGTGTGAGGGGAAGGAGAGGGGCAGTGGGACTTCTAATTTTGTATCTTGGAAGAGGGGAAGGTAAAAAAATGTCCTGTCTCCAATCTACCTTAACGCTTCTGCACAACGTCTTGGTGCTATAATAAGTCTTGGGGCTATAAGACCCTAAGGAACTAGAATATATTGACGGCAAAGTAGCGCCGTAAATCGACAGACACAGTGTGTGCCGAGGTTATCAAAAGGGCAAAAATGCATTAGAAACTTGGATCAAGTTAAAATTTCCTGGAGATGTTAAAGACCGGATGGACCTTGAACATTTACTTTGGAAGAGGGGGAAAAAGTAATTTAAAAACTCACTATATGTGCACAGGCCATCACAATTACATATCTACACTATCTGTGTATTTGCTTACTGAATCATGTTGGAACTTTCAGGAGTGTTGGGGGAGTCAAGCGAACCTTACATTTTAGCTTTGAAGGAGTGAGCAGAGGGTAGGGGAGGACAAAACTCAAAAAGGTTTGATCTCCAATCTGCCTGAAAGGTTTCGGCATTTTAAGACGCTATGCAACCGAAATCTATTTCCCGTGAAGTAGCAATGGGGAAAAACACTGTATGTACGCATTTTATCAAAATAGCGTATCTGTGTTATTTCAGGTTCAAGGTAATGTATTGAAACAGTTTTTTTTTTAACTTGGGTCAAGTGCACTTCAAATTTTGACTTGAGCTGTGGGGGGGGGGGGCATAGGTAAATCAAAAGCTACTACTTTCGTGATTTGTCAAAATACTCGAAATGTATTTGCAGCAACTTGAGAACGGCTTTGGGGATGTAGTTCAAATTTTCAGATATAACAGGGGATTGAGAAGGGGCAAAGGGACCTCCAATTTTTACTGGGGGAACGGTGAAGATAGAAAAGTGTCTTGTCACTGATCCACCTAACCTTTTTTGTACAATAGGTCTATTTGAGACTTATATTCTATTCACGATTAGGTGATTAGATAACTCAAAAAACATTATGTGTTGTCAGGCTATCCAAAAAACTTAGCATCAATATCTTCAGAAGGGCTTGTAAGTGTTAAAGGCTCAAATGGACCCCAAATTTTAGTTTTGGGGTGTATCTCAGGAATGACTTGGGGTAAGGAGTCGAAACCTTCAGAGTATTAGGGGGCAAGGGGAGTTAAATTTAAGTTTAAGGAGAAGGAATGAGAGGGAAAGAAACTGTGATAAAGGTATCTTGTTTTTGATCCACTCAAAAGTATTTCAGGAAAAAAGGGGCGTTGGGGGAGGGCTAGTTTCCCTCCAATCTCTTTTGACTCTCAAAAACTGAATTAGGACTTTCAATTTCCAACCAAATGAGCCCTCTCTGAAGTTTTTATGAGCATCCCTTCCATAAGAACAATATATTCCCCCAGGGCATAACTTACAACGCCTGCCCTCGGCCCTTGGGGGCTGTGTCGATCCTGGAGTTGTCGTTATATAGTCTATGAACTACTTTTCTAAAAAATGGCTGTCTCAAAGTTCTTATGAGATGGGTTTGGGAAAAAAGGGCGTGGAGAAGGAGGGGCTAGCTACCCTCCAATCTCTTTTGACTCTTAAAAAGTGAACTAGAACTTTCAATTTCCAAATAAATGAGCCCTCTTTTAAGTTTATACGAACATCCCTTCCATAAGAACTATATATGCCCCCAGGGCATAACCCACAACAACTGCCCCCGGGCCCGGGGGGTTGTGTCGACACCGGAGTTTTGTTATATGATCTTTGAACAATTTTTAACAAAATCATAAAATTTCTATCGGATGCATTGGGGAAAAAAAGGGCGTGGGGGGCTGGTTAGGCTAACCTCCGATATCTTTTGACGCTTAAAAAGTGAACTAGGACTTTCGATTTCCAATCAAATGAGCCCTCTCTGAAGTCTATAAGAGCATTACTTCCATAAGAACCATATATGCCCCCAGGGCACAACTTAAAACCCTTGCCCTGAACACTGTGGGGGGAGTGTCCTGCTCAAAGATATAATTTCCAGAAATTTCAACTACGTTGAACAAAATGGCTATCTCAAAATTTTGATTGGATGTGTTTGGAAAAATGGTGGGCGTGGAAGGGGTGTTAGTTGCCTTCCAATTACTTTCGACTATTAAAAAGGGCACTAGCCATTTAAATTTCCAATCGAATGAGCCCTTTTTGAAGTTTCTACGACAATGCTTTCTATAAAAACCTTACGTACCCCCAGGGCATGACTCCCCCCACAGCTCCAGGGCCGTTGGGGGAGTGTCCTCCTCAAAAACATAATTTAAATCTGGAAATCAACTACGTAGAACAAAATGGCTATCTCAAAATTTTGATTGGATGTGTTTGGGGAAATGGTGGGCCTGGAAGGGGTATTAGTTGCCTTCCAATCACTTTTGACCCTTAAAATGGGCACTAGAACTGTAGATTTCCTATCAAATGAGCCCCCTCCGAAGTTTATGCGACGACCCCGTCCATACGAAGTGCCTCTGGGAAAAAAATAACAATACATAATAAAACATTGGAGCCGTATGGCCTTTACTATAGGCAACGCTATAGCGCTGCCTCTGATTCACAGTGAAGCAGTGAGATAAATTGGAAGACTGTAGGCTATATGTACCTAGATCATCAAAAAAATCAAACTCGTGACAACTCAAGAAGGGCTTAGGGGGATAGAGATCCAACTTTCTTGGGCACTGAAAAAGCCAGTGGACCTAAAATTTTGACTTAGAGGGAGGTGGCTCAGGTGAAGCACTAAAATGTTTTTGCCTCCGATCCCTCTCATAGTTTTGCCATTTTAGCCCATATTGCACTTTGAATATGTACACGGTGTTCGCGCTTACAGAGGAGTTGATAGATCAGATCATCAGCTTACGATAGTAAAATTTAGCCTAAAGTTAAAGATATGCATCAAAATGAAAGCCCTTATCTCTGTTTTTGACTCTCAAAAACTTCAAGACAGGACAGTAAAACGAGCTTCTACAAAGGAGCCATGCAACGGGTTTGAAGCCCTGTCCATATCAGAAAAAGATGAATGTGTGATTGTGCAATGTCAAACGCAAAGGATAGCTACCAAGAAACAACTAAATCAAACTTTGGTTCCTGTACGAGCTCAAAAGACCAGTGGCTGTCGGAACAAACGTGGCACTTAATTAAAAGAGTATCTCCAACTACAGGTACCTGATTGCCTTGATTTCCGAAATGAGCAGAATAGAGTTGCTGATAAAGCTGTCCAGAATAGTGTTTGAGCTGATAAACAAAACTTTTTACAGCCCAAAAAACTGCTTTCAGAAGAAGCAGCAAAAGAGGAGACTCCAGAGCCTTGTACAAAATCACTAATGGGTAAACACCGAACAAATAGAAACGGAGAAGTCAACGATTCGTCGGGGAAGCTGGCAAACCAGAATAGCTTGCAGTCAATGAAGTATGGGAAAATCGACTGGACATTAACTGAATATACCCTATCCAGCATAGCCCCCTAATGTTTCAAATATATCTCAAATCCCACTAAACATCTTAAGGATCCACCTTCTGTCAGTGAGATCGGAACAGCAGTAAAGAGACTGAAAAACAGCAGATCTCTCAGAATGGACAGCATATCTGCAGAAAGGATTGAGGCATAAATATCTTCATGCCTGTCCCTTCGATTTTCTTTAATCGGGTTCGGACAAAAGTCAAAGTACCATCACATGAGAAACACAACAACCTCGTTAGGGTATACAAAAAAGGAGACGCTACCGTGCCTGGAAACTGGTGAGGTATTAAGTCCAATTTAAAAACATGGTAAGATACTCTTTCATATCATCCTACAGAGGATACGAACAAGACTCGATCAATACTTCCAAGATGAAATGTTAAATTCATGGGACAAGGGGACGCCAGAGCACAGAGAACACTTAAAAAATAATTTCGATTCCCCCAAAAAGCAGCACAAGATTATTTTTTTTCGATTGACGAAGATTCGTAATTTTTTTTTCCACCTAGATCAAATGAAACTCCTTGATTTGAATGTGTTTGTTCATCCAGAACCAAAGATTAAAAGATTCAGGACGGCCACAAACCCAATTTCATAAATGCAAGAATTTTATGTTTCCTATCAGCTTTAAAATACATTCTTAAGTTATGGGCCATGTGGACACCTATCCAGGCAAAAATTTGAAACCAATTTTGGCTCTGTCGACTTGGAGCACTATGGAATATAGATAGAACTAGGTAGACATTAATGAAAACAAAACAAAAACGAAGCAAAACAAAACAATGAAAACAATGTAAAGTTTGGTTGTATCAATACATGACGACTGAAACTGGGCCAGCAAAATTTGTTTTCTCCAGTTGGCTTAAGCTTACAAGAATTGTTTACTTTACCAAAAGAGATCCCATAGGTCTAGTAAATTAAGACAAAATAAGTTTAAAAACATAGCTGCATCAATTCAGGACGCAAAAATTCCTCCAGTATCCCTCCTCAGTCCCTCCGACTAGCTTGTAACTTACAGGGCATGCAGGCAACGTTTTTGTCAATGTGGACTAAAATAATAAGACAAATATGGTTGTATTGATTCTTGACGCAAAAAAAGCCTAAATTTATTTTGTCCCTTAGCGCCTTGCAACATACTGAATATGTATACTGGGAGAAAACAAAAATCAAATAGAAGACAATTTTTTTGCACTGTTAACATATTAAATATGTTAACAGCACTTTATAAAAAAAAGTGATGTCAACATATTAAAGACCATTTCAGTACAGCCATGTTCTTTTTCCTCTTTCTTCCTGAGACTTTCCCTTCAATTCCAAAATAAAAATTGGGCTAAAGATATTTTTGTTTTCTTGACTAGAAAGTCTCATTTGAGATTCTGAAAAAATACACTCTTTAAAGGTGTCAAGTTGTTACCTGCAGGTCCAGATAATTCTGCTTGCCCATGCTACTTCCTCACCAAAAACCTGAACTATATATATATATATATATATATATATATATATATATATATATATATATAATATATATATATATATATTATATATATATATATATATATATATATATATATATATATATATATATATATATACATATATATATATATATATATATATATATATATATATATATATATATATATATATATATTATATATATATATATACAAGCAAATACGTTTCTAACTGTAAGTCCTTATGTTTTTTGTTCTTGACTAGTTGCTTTCACCTGAGATTCTGAACAATAAACTCTTTAAAGTGTCAGGTTCCTACCTGTTGGTCCAAACAATTCTGCTTCCCCATGCTACTTCCTCACGAATAGCCTGAGAACAACGAGGCTTTCTTCACAATTTACAATAGTCACACAGAAAGCTCAACTTCCTTTAATGTCTTGGAGATGAAAAGCTATTACACTTAGCTAATTATGGGAAAGAGTATACTTCGCTCAGGAGAGTTTATAAGTAGACGAGAAAAATGAAAGAATTTCTTTTTTTTTTAAAGCTAGAAGGATGAACATTTTGCTTAGTGACAACAATGTGCTATTTTGTAATAAGTCTCAATAATGTAACAATAATAGCCTAATGTAAAGGATAAAATAACAACTGAAAATAGGAAATTAAAGAGGATATTAATCAGAGGCAACGCTGTAGCGTTGCCTATAGTAAAGGCCATACGGCTCCAATATTTTATTATTTATTTAATATTTTTATTTTTTTTTCCAGAGGCACTTCATATGGAAGGGGTCGTCATAGAAACTTCAAAGGGGGCTCATTCAATTGGAAATCGAGAGTTCTAGTGCCGAGAGACCTAGTTCTATCTATTTTCCATGGTGCTCCAAGTCGACAGAGCCAAAATTGGTTTCAAATTTTTGCCTGGATAGGTGTCCACATGGCCCATAACTTAAGAATGTATTTTAAAGCTGATAGGAAACAAAAAATTCATGCATTTATGAAATTAGGTTTGTGGCCGTCCTGAATCTTTTAATAGTAAAAAATAATTGGAGGGCAACTAGCCCCCCTTCCCCACGCCCATCAATCCCCCAAACACATCCAATCAAAATTATGAGATAGCCATTTTGTTCAGCGTAGTTGATTTTCAGATAGAAAATTTATTTTTGAGGAGGACAATACCCCACAGCCCTCAGGGCAAGGATTTTAAGTTATGCCCTGGGGGCATATAAGGTTTTTATAGAAGGTGTTGTCGTAAAAACTTCAAAACAGGCTCATTCGATTGGATATTCAAAGGGCTAGTGCCCATTTTAATAGTCGAAAGTGATTGGAGGGTAACTAGCCCCCCCCCCCCACGCCCATCATTCCCCAAACACATCCAATCAAAATTTGAGAGAGCCATTTTGTTTAGCGTAGTTGATTTCCGAATAGAAAATATGTTTTGGAGGAGGACACTCCCCCACAACCCTCAGGGCAATGGTTTTAAGTTATGCCCTGGGGGCAGATAATTTTTTTATAGCAGGTGTTGTCGTGGAAACTTCAAAAAAGGCTCATTCGATTGGAAATTCAAAGGGATAGTGCCCTTTTTAATAGGTGACGGTGATTGGAGGGCAACTAGCCCCCCCCACGCCCATCATTCCCCCAAACACATCCAATCAAAATTTTGAGATAGCCATTTTGTTCAGCGTAAGTGATTTCCAGATAGAAAATATGTTTTTCAGGAGGACACTCCCCCACAACCCTCAAGGCAAGAGTTTTAAGTTATGCCCTGGGGGCATATAAGGTTTTAATAGAAGGCGTTGTTGTAGAAACTTCAAAAAAGGCTCATTCGATTTTAAATTCATTGGAATAATTCATTCATTCGATTGGAATAACACCTGTGTCCGGGCCCTGGCGGGTTCCGTCGACACAGGAATTTTTCTTATCTGACCTTTGAACTATTTTTAATGAAATGGCTATTATAAAATTTTATCAGATAGGCTTGGAGAAAAAAGGGTGTGTGGGGTGGGGATAGTTTCCCTCGGATGTCTTTTGACTCTTAAAAATTGAACTAGAACTTTCAATTTCCAATCAAATGAGCCCTCTATGAAGTTTATTCGGGCATCCCTTTCATAAGAACCATACATGCCCTTAGGGCATAACTTAGAATTCCTTCCCCTGTGCCCTGGGGGGTTCTATTGACACCGGATTTTTTCTTATCCAACCTTTGGACTATTTTTAACAAGATGTCTATCTCAAAATTTTCATCAGATGGGTTGGGGGACAGCTGCCCTCGGATCTCTTTTGACTATTAAAAAGTGAGCTCGAACTTTCAATATTCAATCAAATGAGCCCTCTCTGAAGCTTATACGAGCATCCCTTTCATACGAACATTATATGCCCCAGGGCATAACTTACAACGCCTGCCCCAGGGCCCTGGGGGGTTGTTACGACACCTGAGATTTTGTTATCTGACTTTTGAGAAATTTTTAACTTAATGCCTATCTCAAAATGTTTATTGGATGCATTTGGTGAAAAATGGGCTTGGGGGAGCTTGTTGCCCTCCAATCTCTTTTGACTCGAAAAAACTTAACAAGAACTTTCAATTTCCAATCAAATGAGCCATCATAGTTTTAATAGCGTTAACAATAGTCGGCTACACAGTCCAATATTTGTATGGAAACAATTCCAAAGTCAAAAATAACAAGGTACATTTGACGAGTTAAGTAGAAGATATTGGAGAACGTCATTATGTTCCCGAAGTTTCAATTCTTTTACTTTATGCTTTTTTTGGAAGTAATTTTAGAATCCTGTGCTTGTTTTAGGTCCCTGGAGCCCCTTAATGTAGGTCAGATAAGAGATTACCAAGCTGCAGTATTTGTGATTCACTATATGAATGGTTTAACCCCTGATGTTTTTAAGAGTTTTTACCAAATTAATAGTGACCTGCATAAGGATTGAACTAGGCAAAGGGATAATATTGTTGCTGATTTGCGTCATGAATGCCAGATCTTCATTTTCAATGAAACACCTGGGTCCATCTGCTAGGAATGAGCTACCATTTAGCACTAGGGTGGCGGAACACGTGCTTCAGTTTAAAAAGAACTGAAAATTATTTTTGGGGGGATAATTTTTGAATTTATTATGGGTGGTAGGGTGGGTAGGGAAGGAAGGGCAAGCTGGGGAGGTAAGGGTGGGCTGGAAAGTTAAGGGTGAGGAAGGGGGTAAGGTGGGGTTGGGGGACACGGTAGGGGAGGAGGAGCTGAGTATTAAAGAATGATGATGACTGGATTTGTTATTATTATTATCCTTTTATATTTCTATTTATCTATTGTTATTTTTGATTCAGTTACTTTTTATTTTTTTAATATATAGGTTATAGTTTATTTATTTTTGGTTTATTTAAAATATATTTATTTAAATAGTTGAGTTTTTTTTTTACATATCTGAGTTACAAGGCAAGTAGTTACGTGGACTTTCGTGCGGCCGTAAACTCTCATAGGCTTTCTCCAGGAAGAAAGGTGGAGTTGGGAGGATGCGATAGGGGAGGGGGAGCTGAGTATTAAAGAGTGATGATGACTGGATTTGTTATTATTATTATTCTTTTATATTTTTATTTATATCTTATTATTTTTGATTCAGTTACTTTTTATTTTTTTAATATATAGGTTATAGTTTATTTATTTTTTGTTTATTTATAATATATTTATTTAAATAGTTGAGTTTTTTTTTACATAGCTGAGTTACAAGGCAAGTAGTTACGTGGACTTTCGTGCGGCCGTAAACTCTCATAGGCTTTCTCCAGCGCGAAAGTTTTGTCTAGTTTATTTATTTATATGTGAATGTGAAAATAAAAACTCAGACTTAATAATATCACAGACGTACGCAGCTTTACAGTAAGAACAACTATGTATGATCACCTGGTGGCTAGGTGAACAAAGGACCATTGATTAGATATCGTGCCTAATTTTATTTTGTTATGTCTTTTACAATTTTTTTTTGTCCCTTTCACGAAAAGTAAGCCCTTGTAAACTACTAGGCTGGTCAGATGCCTGGATGCTCGAGTGAATTCTAAGAAAATCTTTCTTTTTTTTCAAAAAATTACAGTTGTGCAATGTTGTCCAAATTCAGCAATATTGCTAAACTTCATCTTTATGGCTTCATGATGCCAAAATTAGCTTGAATAGACAAAGGGGAGTTATCAAATTTGATTATCATTTGAGGTGAAGCGGAACCTTGAAGAATCATTCTATATCGTCCATTATAAAAATTTTTAGTGAGTGTAGCCAAATTATTTCGGCCTGTTTTTGGTGTCTTGTCATACTTTGCAGAACTCGGATAAGAGATCCGAATAAATGACAGAAAACTTCAGGATGAAACCTAATATCCAGACAATCAAAGAAGAACTATTTAACGTCTCTTGCTTTGTTCCAGAGATAAAGATGTTCAATTTTAATGAAACTTAAAGCGTAAGAAAGTGTGTTTTTTTTTGTTTAAACGGTTCAGGGAAAGGCAGTTAAGAAGACTAAGTCACTAAGGCTAGGAATAAGTGAAGATGAAAAGGTGACGCTGGGTAACAAAAAGATTGATCAAGTGGGCAATTTCCCTTACCTTGGTAGTATTATTAGTAAAGACAGTGGGAGCAGTGAAGATGTTAAAAGTAGAATGGCCAAGGCTCAGGGTGTTTTTTCACAGTTAATAAAAGTTTGGAAGAATAGGAAGATAAGTCTGCAGACCAAGATTAGAATATTGAAAGCTACAGTGATGACAGTGGTCAAATATGGCTCTCAAGCATGGGCGCTCCGAAAAGCGGATGAAGATTTGCTAGATGTTTTCCAGAGAAATTGCCTCCGGATTGTTCTGGGTAACCGGCTGACTAACCGTACTTCAAACAGTAGGCTGTACGAAAAATGTGGTTCAATCCGGCTTTCTAAGGCTATAATGAAAGAAAGGATAAGATGGCTAGGGTCGTCCGTCTTCGGCCAACTGTCTAGGGCTAAACAGAAAGCAGGCTGTCCTCGTCTGGGGGTGGGAAGACGTCATAAAGAAAGATTTAAAGGAAATGGGAGCTTCCTGGGAGGGTGTAAAAATGGAGGCTTTGAATACATTGGGCTTGAGGAGGAGCGTGCGAAGCTGTGTTGGCCTCAGGCGGCTTGGGGCTGCGGTGAGTTGTTAGTAGTAGTATTAGTTGTAGAAAGGTATTTCATGAATGTGGTCTAGCATACGTGCTCGGAAAACGCTAAAATTCAGCTCTATAGAGTTATCATTTAAATTATTTGGCCGCTTTGGGGTTTCCCTTTGGTGTCGCCTGATTTGACTGATAAGGTCCCCAATAAAAGGGACTTAAAATTCACTGCTTTTTGGTGAAAATTTCACAGTCAAACCACAAATTATCGACGGTTCTTGAAGATAGCTAGTCTCCTGCGAGCACTTGCTAATATGCCCTTTGTCTTTGCGACGGTCAGCCGACTCTGATAATCGAAAAATGGTATTAAGCTACCCCATCCCCTTAATACTCAAAGGCTATTAGGTTGTGGTAGAACATGAAAAATAAGATGATCTTTGAAGAACAACAAACACAGAAACAATGTGAATTTAGCATTGATTGCACAACTTTTTCCCCGTAAAAATTTTGGGTTATTAATGTTGAAGTGGAAGAAGTCCATATTAGGTCGCTTTCAAACCACTGGTATTTCCACATAGCTAAAATTGTATATTCTTTAGTGCATTCATAGAGTAAGTTCTTGCTAGTGCATTGTGTACTGCTAGTGCTAGTGCTAGCGCAAGATTGTTGCTAGCGCAAGTGCTAGCGCAAGATTAACCAGTTGCTAAGAGACTAAAAAAAAACTTCTATTGCCCCAAAAAGAAGATGAATAATAAAAACAAAACACTGTTTTTCTCGAGTATAATTTGCGCTATTCACTTCATTACGTTATTCCCATTATTTGTCATGTAAGACAAACCGTTACACCAGCTGAGACGGGGCTTAAATCGCACGCTATTTTGGAAATTTTTTTTATTGATTTGGTAACTTGACACACTTGGATTTTCTAGCTACCGCAACGGTATGCCACAAAACGGGTAATTCCGGAAACATATCCGTGATTATTCACTCGTAAAAGCGATTTTCTTCTTTTTTTTTATTACATTATTGATTTAATTTGGACTTGGCTCAAGGAGTTAATGGAGAACATTTTTCGACTTTAAAAACAAACATTTTCCAAGGACGTTTTTTTGCCAATAATGTGATACTTTAGAAGTTGTTGGATATTCTGAATGTAAGCTACATTTTATTATATAAGAAACTAAACAGAACAAATAAACAGTAAACGCTAATTGATAAGTTTTTCCTTTTTAAATAATAACTAAATTATTACTTAAACCACAATACCTAAGGGTATCTCCCAGAATGTTTTTAGACTGCCACTTTTTTAATTTTGAAAACCAGCAGTTTGTTGAAAATAAAAACACCAACACCCCAAAAATAGGCTGGTCTGTTAGGATCAGATAACCCGTGAGTAGCCTTTACTTCCTTTAGAATAGCATAGATTGTCCAAGAACCTTTAAGGTTTAAACCTCTCTCAAGTTTGTTTCGACTAATGTTTTAAACTAGGCTAGTAAAAAAAAAAACATTAGACACTCTGATTTCAAATTATCAGGGGTGTAGACAAGATCAAATTTTGGAGGGTGCAGATAAACAAAATGTCATTATTCGCTAGAGAGCTTCAAAATCACATAGCCGCCAACCCCTTCTCCCTCTTCAGGAACAATTCGTTTAATGACAATCCATTGAATAACTTAAAATCAGAAATCCCTTGTATCAAAAGAAAAACGAAAAATCTTCGCTCTTTACTTCCATAGACTTTTTTTTAAAATCAGTTACTGATCTTCTTATTTTTTAAACATACACATTAAAGATCTGTGTTTAACTCAGGCGATCAAACTAAAAAAGTCGATATTACTTTTTTTCAAAATGACACAGTAAGAATAGGGTTTTAATGCCCAAGTTCTTTGAATTTTCCCACGAAATATGTGCAAATTTATCACATAACAAATGAGTCTGACTGCATTTTTGTCTCCGGTATCTTAGAGAATGTCATGAGAATCTTTATTGTCATGAAAATGAAAAGGAATAAATGATATTTTTCTTATTTGGCATATTTTTCTCACAGCACGTATTTTAGTTTTCACTTACCAAGAGGAGTGGAAGGGGCGCTGGCTTTTCACCCCTCAGTCAATACCTCGTTCTTTACGCTAAAGTTTTTTTAGTACTTTCAAAAGAGCTATCTATTCTAATTAAAGGGCCTTTGTGATTCAGGGGTCATTCTTAAAGAATTGGATCAAAATTTGAACTTTAGTGTAAAGAGCAAGGCATTGACTAGGGCCTAGGGGGTGAACCCCCTCATATATGTATTAATTTCTGATCGTTTTAAGTTCTAATGTTGCTCCTTACTTTCTGTTGAAAAAAAACTTATTTTTTATTTAATCACTCTAGAAATGGCACTAAAAAGTGAAATTTTTGGTAACATGAGACGCTTTACGGTTGAGTCAGTTTCTTTTAAATGAGCCATTAAACATTTCGTTGTAATTTCTCTAAATTTTTCTAAAAAAATAATTAGAATTAAATAATGAAAAGAATGCTAATAATACAATTGCACTATTTTACTCATTTTTCAAGATGGAGGCCTCCAAATCTCCAGTTGAATACTTTACGCCATGACAAATTTATTGGTTATCTAAAAATTTGAGTTCCCAGGCATTGTTACCCTCTTTGGGAAAAAATAGTGTTTTGCGACACATAAATGGAGAATATGCCACCTTTCTGTGGCAGTTTTAATTAAAAAGGAAATTAGATGTCATAATTTCCATCCAAATGAACCGTCTCGCATACTCTATCACTACTGGATGGATACGATCACACGTGAAAAAAACAAACAAAAAAACAAATAAAATGGAAACATCAGTGCTTCCTATGCAAAAAAATCTTCCTTGTTGTTCCAGGGTGGGGGGGGGGTGGACTATAATTCTTTTACAGGGTTTTTCTACTACGTGTTCGAATGTTGCAATTTCAATTCTGTCCAACGGCATTTTCGAAGAGTTTCAAGCTCGTTTTTGAAATTCTCATAAATTTGTTATTCACAACAAAATTTTATTATTAAGAATTTTCAAAATAATAGCTACCGTTCCAGACTCAGCTTCAAATGAAAGCTAGTTGTTTTTTGAATTGGAAACTAGTTACTTCTGCTTTGCGAGGACGTGACCTTGAAAGGGGTTGGATTTAGGTTGAATTTAAATTTATTACAATCACCACTTCATAAATTAAATTCTGTAAAACTAAGGGAAAGTATAAAACAATATAAAGTATAAACAAATTAATAATAAGATAATAAGTAACCGATAATAATAATAATAATAATAATAATAATAATAATAATAATAAAATATGGCAATCGAGTCTCATAAGGTTATGAGACTTAAAAAATTGCATCATCTCCAAATTGTATATAGCTTTAGGAAGTCACTTTCCAGTTCTTTCTAAGCAAGATATTAATTAAGTGTGCTTGATTTTTTTTTTAATTTGAAGGAAGACAAGATGGATTAAAATATGCATATTGCGTTCTCGGGAGACTAGACTGCCTCAAATTCAGGTATACTTTTGCTAATCTTATTAAAAAATTAGTCAAGTAAAACTTGAAAAAAACTTCAGACTTGAAATGTTAACACAGCTAATCTAGGCTATTCTCATCAAGAATGTGTTGGAAAAAACTTTTTTTTTAAGTAAATAATTATGAGCGTCTAGGATAAACGGCGCGGATGCTTGAAAGTTCAAAATATATTAATTGAGATGTAATTTTTGGGTTCCAGGCAAAAGACACGGAACTGAAAATCTTGTTAGATGAACGCAAAAAGTAACTTTCGGCAAAAACCAGTAATTTACAATGTAAATTTACGTTCTCAGGGTTCAACCGGGTTTATTTTAAAAAGAAAACAAAATAAATTGAATTAAAAGTCACTGCTCTATGACACAATAAGAGTTGAGACCTATAAACATAAAGATTCTAACAGTATCAGGCAGAACGGCGTAAGTGGCTTACGATGTGTGCAATCAACTACCGAATACGAATACGGTAGTTGAATACGTATCGGTTACGGGTACGGGGTAGTTGAAAACGAATCGGCTACGTATCGGGTTGGAGAATAAGTATCGGTTCCACCACAACAAATCGTCATCCTAATTAGCTATGGACGTTGGAAAGCGTGAAGGTAAATGCCAAATACCGTTTAAACGCTATTTTTTGTTTTTCTTTTGATACAAGGGATTTCTGATTTAAGTTATTCAATGGATTATTATTAAACAAATTTTTCCTGAAGAGGGAGAAGGGGTAGGCGGCCATGGGATTTTGAAGCTCTCTAGCGAATAATGACATTTTGTTTATCTGCACTCTCCAAACTTTGATCTTGTCTACACCCCTGATAATGTGAAATAACAGTGTCTGATATTTTTTTTTTTTTACTAGCCTAGTTTAAAACATTAGTCGAAACAAACTTGAGAGAGGTTTAAACCTTAAAGGTTCTTGAACAATCTATGCTATTCTAATAAAAAAGAAAATGCGATTTTTTTGGCAGTTAAACGTGATGGTTCATAGAATGAACTTGAATGAACTTGGCTGTTAGACTGCTTGAAATTCGTCACGACGAGATTTTTTTAGGTCCTAACCAACCATGCATGGTCAAAAATGTAGAGATAAACGTAATTTATTGTTAACGGCGGGGAAGTACTTTTTCTTTCAATACAAGATATTTCAGATATTATATGATTCAGTAGGGATATCATTAGGTGGTTTACTCTTCAAGAGGAGGAGGGCTCATGAGATTAGAACCTTTTTATCGAATTCTTAAAGTGTCTAAACTTATTTACATATTATTAAAATATAGATTTCGAAGCTATCGTCAAGGGAATAAGAGATATCTGGATCTCTTCCCAAATTGGTCTCTGGCTATACCCTGGACGACGTGTAATAAGTGTGTCTACAATGTTTTTACTTCCAATGAACTCTTTTAAACAGCTCATAAATGGCACTTAGTCTCTCTCTTACTCGCCTTTCTTTCTTTTTAAATACAGAGCTCTGAAGATCCAGTTCAAACTGCCTTTCAAGGCAGCTCAACCGATTAATCTTGTAGAATTCATTAGGAATTAAACTAAAAAGTTTCAAAGTCTTAGCTACCTGTCTTAGCGAAGCTATTCATTTTTTGAAACTTTAGATCCCCTTGATTTCTTTCAGCGTCTGTGTGTAGGTGGTAAATAGATTGGGGTGGAAGAGGAGCGTGCGTAGCTGTTTTAAAATCAGGTGGCTTTGGGCTGCAGAGAGTTGTTAGTAGCAGTAGTAGTAGTAGTAGCAGTAGTAGTAGTAATAGTAGTAGTATTAGTAGTAGTAGTAGTAGTAGCAGTAGTAGTAGTAGTAGTACTAGGAATTGAAACAAATTAATACTTGCAGAAAATTTAGATACGCTTATTAAAACAAAAAATTGCAATTCTAGTGCCTTTTTAAAGTAGAAAATGATATTTCACCATTGCTTGGAAGTCCAGAGCACTAATTGGCTCAAGTAGGGTTTGATCTTAATCAGACATGCCTTATGGAGTAACTATTCAGTTTAGGGCGCTGAAAATAGGAATGAAAATTTTACAGGGCCCACTCTAACACTTTGATACGTTTCATTATTAAGCCCGTTCTTATACTCTCTATAATTTCAATTAGTTAATTTGAATTGCAATATTTCAATTGAATATATAAAAGATATTTCAATACAATTTCGACTCAATTAAATATTAAAATCCAATTTTCTTCATACCAGTGTGAATTATGACATTAAATAAAAAAAAGGTCAAATTACACAATGGTGGCGCTTTAGCCACTACTCTTTAGCCAATTTAGACACTCGCTTTAGCCACTACCCTCTGCCACTACTCTTCACGCAGAAGTTTTACTTGGACTTTGCTAGAATTTTAAAGCAAATTTAACCAATATAATTGTTAGTATTTTATTTGTCTATTACCTTTTAAGGTATTTAAACTAAAAATTTACCGCCTTTACCGTCTTTGTCATTACCGTAAAAAATTTACCGTCTTTGTCATTACGGGAAACCCTACCACATACATTGGTAGGCCAATAGATCTAATTTAGTACGTTCTTTTTCAAAGTATTATCAAAGTGGCGTAATTTGGGAGGGGGCAGGGGAGCCTGCGCTTGTCTTAATTTTTTTTGGCTTCCTAGATATTGAACAATAACATCATTTGGCTATTTTGTATTGAAATACGCCTTTTATTTTGATATTTTTATTGACAAAACTAAAACACGATTTCTTTCGACTACATGTTACAAAACGCATTTCCCCCCCCCCCCACCCCTAAATTTTCATTAATTGGCACCAGTGTTTTATAATCGAGAAGTACAGGTTTGTTGATCTCAAAAGTGTTGACATGCATGGAAAGCGTGGGGGTAATAGTGGAGAATCTACAGCAATGTAAGCGTTTGGTTGGTTTTTATTTCATTTTATTCTTAGTTATAGTATGTTCCTCTTAAGATATTGGATGCTATTGAATTCAAAGGGCTATATCTTAAGAAATAGTCCTTTTAAATATTAGGATACTGGATAAGTTTTTGAATGTTTGAATAGCTTCGTTTGTTACACATAATAATTATCTAATTATTAACTTTTTTCCTTTAATAACTTCTATATTGCAATCTTAATCTCACTTTTACAATCAACAAACCAAAAACCGTGAATTCGGCTTAAATTCAGACAGATGCTTGGGAGGGGGGAGCTGGTCTTTTCAAAATTAAATGTTTTGCAATGGAAATTTATGGAATTCATTGATTAGATTAGGAAACTACGGCAGCTGATTGTTCTAGATATGGCGTCAAAAATTGTCACTACCATTTCCCTTAGCTTTGTCTTTTTAAATAGCTTTCTTTGCTTCACTTCTATATTGCATTTTTAGCCTCATATTTATAATTAACGAACAAAAGAACCGTAAATTTTACTTAGGTGGAAATAATTTTAAATTTTGGCCAATTTTGGGATTTTGCTCGATTTATTGTAACTGTAAGTTAGTAAACTCACTCCTCTATGTTCCAACAATGTAGAGCCTAAAAATATAATGAAAAATGCTCTTTAACTTTGATGAGTAGTGAGTGGGCTATGGGCTATGAGTAGTGGGCTATGGGTAGATGAGTAGTGAGTAATACCTAATAATTATCTTTTTCTCCTTTTTAGATACGACAATGGATGACGAGTAAAGTGATACTTTAGAATAGAATGGGATTTCCCTGGAGTGTCTTCACAATACTTTTAATCATTCTTTCAGGTAAAGTTCAATCCTTTTGAAACGACATGCGTTATGAACAGAGCCGTTAGTGATAAAGACTGGGTCTTGGCGACGTGTTTATTCACGACGCTCCGCCTCCTCTTTTTTGTATAGCAATACAGTACCCGTCAAGGCCGTATCCAGGGGATGGGGAGTATAACCCCCCCCCCCCCCCCGAAATAGTTTATTTGACTCGTAAATACGTAACAAAAATAAATGCAAACAAATTTTTGGTTCGTTTTTTAAAGTTTTTCTACCCCCCTACAAATACTTTTATAGCCACCCCCCCTCGAAAAAGACCCTGGGACCCTCTCCACCAATTTTGACTGGTAGTTATAGCGGTTCTGAATGTTGGAAGGAAAAAACTGCAGGCAAATTACCCTGACCCTCTCCTGCAATTACATTGTCAGGCTGAATGCTTTATTGTAGATTGAATAAAAAAAACAAGTTTTTTTTAAACTGAAAGTAAGGAATGACATTAAAACGTAAAACGAACAGAAATTATTCCGTGTATGAAAGGGGCTGTCCCCTCCTCAACGCCTCGCTCTGTACGCTAAAGTTTTTTATTGTTTAAAAAAGTAGAGTTGTGAGAAAGTCAAACTTTAGCGTAAAGAGCGAGGCATTGAGGAGGGGGCAGCCCCTTTCATATACGGAATAATTTCTGTTCGTTTTAAGTTTTACTACTTTCAGTTTAAAAAACTTGTTTTTTTTCTATTTAATTTTTTGGAAGTTTTTGAATTAATGCAGGGTTTGATTTTGGCTCACCGTACATGAATAATTAAAGAAAAAATTGCATATTAATTTTACTTTTATTTGGTTAATTGGCTTTCACGAAACTTGTTTAATTTTATTTACGAACGTTTTTATTAGTAATAAATATACTTAACTTACGAACTAACTTACGTAACGAACTTCTATATTCATATATTTTTAATACGTATATTAGGGGGCTCGCCCCCTAGTCAATACCTCGCTACAATAAAGCTGAATGCTTTATTGTAGATCGAATATAAAAAAAAACAAGTTTTTTTAAACTGAAAGTAAGGAATGACATTAAAACGTAAAACGAACAGAAATTATTCCGTGTATGAAAGGGGCTGTCCCCTCCTCAACGCCTCGCTCTGTTCGCTAAAGTTTTTTATTGTTTAAAAAAATAGAGTTGTGAGAAAGTCAAACTTTAGCGTAAAGAGCGAGGCATTGAGGAGGGGGCAGCCCCTTTCATATACGGAATAATTTCTGTTCGTTTTAAGTTTAACTACTTTCAGTTTAAAAAACTTGTTTTTTTTCTATGTAATTTTTTGGACGTTTTTGAATTAATGCAGGGTTTGATTTTGGCTCACCGTACATGAATAATTAAAAAAAAAATTGCATATTAATTTTACTTTTATTTGGTTAATTGGCTTTCTCGAAACTTGTTTAATTTTATTTACGAACGTTTTTATTAGTAATAAATATACTTAACTTACGAACTAACTTACGTAACGAACTTCTATATTCATATATTTTTAATACGTATATTAGGGGGCTCGCCCCCTATTCAATACCTCGCTCTTAATCTATAGTTCGAATTTTGTTCCAATTCTTTAAAAATGACCCCTTAATCACAAAGGCCGTTATTTAGAATAAATAGCTCTTATGAAAGTACTAAAAAATCTTTGGCTTAAAGAGCGAGGCATTGACTAGGGGGTGAACCCGATCATATACGTGATATTTTCTGTTCGTTTTAATTTTTGATGTTGCTTCTTACTTTCAGTTGAAAAACTTGTTTTTTTATGTTTAATTTTTGATCCTTTTTTTAAATAATGCTGGGAAATCCGGCGCCCCCTTCATAGCAATGTCCCGTCTCTCATGAAAACTTCCTTAATGGAAAGATCCTCCCGCATAACCCCCGACCCCACCAATACCAGAAAAAATCCCCCCTGAAAACGTCTGTACATTTCCCAATAACCAATACTACATGTTAACATAGGGTGTAGTTCATAACTTTCAGCCCTCCTCCCAGGGACGTCGGGGGATAAAGTCATCCTAAAGGACATAGTTATCAAATTTTCGACCATGCTGAACAAAATGGCTATCTCAAAATTTGATCGGGTGACTCTGGAAAAAAATGAGCGTGGGAGGGGGCCTGGTTGCCCTCCTTTTTTTGGTCACTTAAAAAAGGCACTAGAACTTTTAATTTCCGTTCCAGTGAGACCTCCTACGATATTCTAGGACCACTGGGTCGATACGAACACCCCTGGGGGAAAAAAGACAAAAAAAAATAAATAAATAAACACGCATCCGTGATCTTTCTTCTGGCATAAAATGCAAAATTCCACATTTTTGTAGATAGGAGCTTGAAACTTCTGCAGTAGGGTTCTCTGATACGCTGAATATGATGGTGTGATTTTCATTAAGGTTCTATAACTTTTAGGGGATGTTTCCCCTGTTTTCCAAAATCAGTCAAATTTTCTCAGGCGCGTAGCTTTTGATGGGTAAGACTAAACTTGATGAAACTTATATATTTAAAATTAGCATTAAAATATGATTCTTTTGATGTATCTATTGGTATCCAAAACCCGTTTTCTAGAGTTTCGCTTACTATTGAGCCGGGTCGCTCAATACTTACAGTTCGTTACCACGAACTGTTTGATTAATTAAAAAAACTTTTTCCACAAATAAGTTTTTCAAAGAAAAGTAAAGAACTCCATTAAACAAAAAATGAGCAAAAATAAAATCAAATAATCTACCAAGCGTGAAACTACCACGAATCAGCATCGACAAATAGATGAAACCCAAAACGAACAGAAATTACAATAAATACCGGAGTCAAACTCAAAACGAGCAGAAAGTAACATAAGTTGGGCGCAAAACCCCTATGCCTTCCCAAGGCCAGAACATAATTTGCACTTTACTGAAAAAATATGAATGTTTTACTTTTTTAACTTTAATAAATCAAATAATATTAACATTTCGATTACTAAATATCAGTATATGTATATTAAACTGACAAGGCACATTCATTTGTATTTTTTCAGTAAAGTGCAAATTTTGTTCTGGCCTTGAGAAGGCATAGGGGTTTTACGCCCAACTTATGTTAATTTTTGCTCGTTTTGGGTTTCATTTATTTATCGATGCTGATTTGTGGTAGTTTCACGCTTGGTAGATTATTTGATTTTATTTTTGCTGATTTTCTGTTGGTTTTGGGTTTCATTTAATTTTCGATGCTGATTTGTGGTAAGTTCACGCTTGGTAGATTATTTGATTTTATTTTTGCTCATTTTTTGTTTAATGGAGTTCTTTAGTTTTCTTTAAAAAACTTATTTTGTGGAAAAAGTTTTTTCAATTAATTTTTTTTCGTTTTATATTGACAAAGTCTTTTAAAATCTACACCCTTTTAAAAATCTGGACACAAATAGTATTGTTTAATTTAGTTTCATACCTCCTCTAGTTGACCTGAAATGGAAAACTTGATACTATCCGAAAAAAAATGGGTTTACTTTCATTGATAGCTTGGATACACTTACGCTATTTTCATTTGGTTAAATTTTAAGAGCAGAAGTAGCCCCGAAATTTTGAAACTAATACCCTCAGTCGCTCTTGGGATACTGCTGAGATGCCTTATTGGGAGTTAACATTATCACAGTGCATTTTGATCTAATCTTAAGGTAACATTTAGTTTTTAAACATAATGGGCAAATGGGAGGGTGGGCGTGGGAGGGTTGGAGTGCAAGGGGGATTAGTTGCCCTTCAATCACTTTCGATTATTGAAAAGGGCATCAGCCCTTTCTATTTTCAATCGAATGAGCCCTTTTCGAAGCTACCACGACAACTCCCTCGATACGAAGTGCCCTGGTCTAAACAACAACAGTAACAACAACAATACATTATACCCATATCGATCTTTACCATAAAAATGTCAAACCTTCCAATCACTTTCGAATATTAAAAAGGGCCTCAGCCCTTTCTATTTTCAATCGAATGAGCCCTTTTTGAAGTTCCCACGACAGCTCCTTCGATACGAAGTGCACTGGTCTAAACAACAACAAGAACAAAAAATAATACATTATACCCACATCAATCTTTACTATAAAAATATCAAGCCTTTCAATCACTTTCAACTATTAAAAAGGGCACTAGGCCTTTCCATTTCCAATCGAATGAGCCCTTTTGAAAACGGCAACGCTCTCTATAAAAACCTTATATGCCCCCCAGGGCATAAATTGCAACCCTTACCCCAAGTTCTGTTAGGGTGGTTGTCGTATTCTAAGACCGAATTTCCGGAATTTTCAACTACGTTAAACAAAATGGCTATCTCATAATTTTGATTGGATGTGTTTGGGGAATTGGTGGGCGTAAGAGGGGCGGTAGTCGCTCTCCAATCACTTTCAACTATTAAAAATGGCCCTAGCCCTTTCAATTTCAAACCAAATGAGCCCTTTAGAAGTTTCTACGACAAAACTTTCAATAAAAAACTTATATGCCCGCTGGGCATAACTTACAACCCTTGCCCTGAGTGCTGGGGGGAGGGTATCATTCTCAAAGACTTAATTTCCAGAACTTTCTACTACGTTGAACAAAATGGCTATCTGAAAATTTTGATTGGATGTGTTTGGAGGAATGATGGGCGTGAGAGGGAGGTTAGTTACCCTCCAATCACTTTCAACTATTACAAAGGGCACTAGACCTCTCAATTTCCAATTGACTGAGCCCCTTTTGAAGTTTTACGACAACTCTATCTATAAAAACCTTATATGACCCCAGGGCAGAACTTACAACCTTTGCCCTTGCGGCTCTGGTGGGTTTATCATCCTTAAATACATGTTTTCCAGAATTTTCAACTACGTTGAACAAAATGGCTATCTCTAAACTTTGATTGAATGTTTTTGGGGAAATAGTGGGCGTGAGAGAGGGGTTATTTGCCCTCAAATCACTTTCGACTATTAAAAAGAGCACTAGCCCTGTGAATTTCCAATCGAATGAGCCCCTTTTCAAGTTTCTACGACATAGATTTCAATAAAAACCTTACATACCCCCAGGGCATAACCTATAACCCTTGCCCTGAAGACTGTGGGGGGAGTGTCCTGCTTAACGTTATATTTTCCTGAACTTTGAACTGCGTGGAACAAAATGGCTATCTCAAAATCTTTACTGGATGAGTTTGGGGAAATGGTGTGCGTGGAAGGGGTGTTAGTTGCTTTCCAATCACTTTCGACTATTAAAAAAGGTCCTAGCCATTTCAATTTCCATTCGAATGAGCGTTTTTGAAGTTTCTACGACAACGCGTTATATAAAAACCTTATATGCCCCCTGGGCATAATTTAAAACCTTTGCCCTAAGGGCTATGGGGGGGGGCTGTCATCCTCAAAGACCTAATTTCCATAACTAAAGACTACTTTGAATAAAATGGTTATCTCAAAGTTTTGATTGGATATGTTTGGAGAAATGTGGGCGTGAGAGGCAGGCTAGTTGCAAACTTATCACTTTCGACTATTAAAAAGGGCACTAGCCATTTGAATTTCTAATCGAATGAGCCTTTTTTGAAGTTACTACGACAACGCTTTCAATAAAAAAACCTTATATGCTCCCAGGGCATAACTTACAACCCTTGTCCTAAGGGCTGTGGGGGACTGTCATCCTCAAAAACATAATTTCTATCTGAAAATCAACTACGCTGAACAACATGGCTATCTCAAAATTTTGATTGGATGTGTTTCGGGAAATGGTGGGCGTAGAAGGGATTTTAGTCGCCTTCCAATCACTTTCGACTATTAAAAAGACACAAGCCACTCCAATTTCCAATTGAATGAGCCTTTTTTGAAGTTTCTACGACAACTTCTTCGATACGAAGCCCCCTGCTCTAAAGGCAAAAATTAATAAATAATACATTGTGCCAACATCGTTCTTATATGCCCCCAGGGCATAACTTATAACCCTTGCCCTGAGGGTTGTGGGAGAGTGTCCTCCTATTTACTTAGTCCCCGTTTCTTGTCTCGTTATCGAGTGTCCCCGTTCTTTACTTAGGCAGCGCGATCGCAGTGCCTTTGATTTATACAACAACTTTCTATATAAACCTTATATGCTCCCAGGGCATAAATCCTTGCACTGAGGGCTCTGAGGGGGGTTATCATCCTAAAAGACCTAATTTCCAGAACGTTCAACTACGTTGAACAAAATGGATATCTCAAAATTTTGATTGGATGTGTTTTGGAAAATGGTGTGTGTGAGAGGGGCATTAGTCGCTATCCAATCACTTTCAATTATTAAAAAAGGCACTAGCCCTTTCAATCTCCAATTGAATTAGCCCTTTTGAAGTTTCTACGACAACGCTTTCAATAAAAACTTTATATGCCCCAAGGGCATAACTTACAACCCTTGCACTGAGGGCTCTGAGGGGGTTATCATCCTAAAAGACGTAATTTCCAGAACTTTCAACTACGTTGAACAAAATGGATATCTCAAAATTTTGATTGGATGTGTTTGGGAAAATGATGGGCGTGAGAGGGGCATTAGTCGCTATCCAATCACTTTCAATTATTAAAAAAGGCACTAGCCCTTTCAGTTTCCAATTGAATTAGCCCTTTTGAAGTTTCTACGACAACGCTTTCAATAAATACTTTATATGCCCCAAGGGCATAACTTGCAACCCTTGCCCTGAGGGCTGTGGAGGGAGGGTTTGTCATCCTTAAAGACCTAATTTCCAAAACTTTCAACTATGTTGAATAAAATGGCTATCTACAAATTTTGATTGGACGTGTTTGGGGAAAAGGTGGGCGTGAGAGGGGGGTTTGTTGCCCTCAAATCACTTGCGACTATTAAAAAGGGTACTAAACCATTGAATTTCAAATCGAATGAGCGCTTTTTCAAGTTTCTACGACAAAGATTTAAATAAAAACCTTATATGCCCCCAGGGCATAACTTATAACCCTTGCTCTGAGGGTTGTGGGGCAGTAGACCCTGGTGCCGCACCGATGAGGGAAGACCGGCGGCGGCGGGACCAAAAACAGTACGCCGCACCGCGCCACCGGCGTGATCAATGTTGACCTCAAACATTAATGTTTTCATCAGTGTTTCTCAAATCACAGCTTAAATTTACAACAGATTCGAGCCCATTCATGAGTTCAAAAATTCACAAGTCGCTGGCTGGAAACTGGTCTTCTTCGTTATTCACCAAGAGAAGTAGAAATGTGGTAGAAACGAAATGGTTGTGGCGTTTCAGAACCCTTGCATAATACGAGTAGTTGAAATATCTATTAGTTATGTATTCTTAACATAAATAATTATCAAAATTAGTAGTTTTTTTCATCGAGCATTACTGAATATACAACTTCAAATACCGTATCACAAAATTCGTCAGTTATCTGGGTAAAAACTTTGAATATAACTTTGAACTTGGAAGCTTAATTTTTTCATAATGACCTTTGCCTATATCTGTTTTGTCACCTTTAAAACAGTTGAAATGGGTGACTTTGGTATTGATTGTTTTTTTTTTTGCTCTTTTGGATTCTTAAAAAGACTTCTTGTGTTAAAAACTGGTTTTTAATTACAATTTAAAAAAAATGCATTTTAAATTTTTTTGGCTTCTTTATAGAATATATGGCATGTAGGCTAAGGCTGAACTGCTGCTTTTTTATTGCTTTTAGCTACTCTTTTGGGTATTATTCGTTTTTTTTCTTTTGGGGATTCATTCCAAATTATAAATTGATAAATACCTAATATCAGTCAAATTATAAACTGCATCTAAAAGGAGTATATTTATCAAATTGAAAAATACATAATCAACACTTCACATGAGAACATTTCAATTACAATGACACAAAAAACACTTAATAGTTTATTCGCTGTGAAGAAAAATGAAGTGCCGGCTATTTTCTGGTAAAAAATGAAAAGCTCATCCGTTTTAAATGTAATTAAATGAAATAATATGCAGACTGAAGTAGCTCCAGGAAGATGTTAAGATTTTCATCCTAGTTCGTCACTTTTAATCCAAGCAAAATGTTAGGACACTTAATATCAGTTATTGAGTTTAAGCTTTGATTTCCAAATGCTCACAAAAATTACCAAATTTAAGAAAGTCGCAACAATAAGTCACCTGTGGTCAAAATACTCAAAGACTCCTCTTAGATTCCCACCCAGGCTCAAAGCTTCTGTTATGGTCATTTCCATGGAAATCTCCAAAGAGTTTCTTTTTAAAATAGCTTTCAAGCGTAGTTAGGGGTATTTAGCCTTTTTTTGCTTTTCTTCAAAGCTTTGAAAAAAATGTTATAATATTCCAAACGTTACATTTGTTATATTTGTGCATATTTTTGGTAATCATTTGTGGGGTGATCGAATTTTTTAAACCACTGTAGATACGTAAGAACGTTGCAACATCTAGTACCTTGAGGTCATAAGACTGTCAAAGACTCCTCCTTGAACCTCCCAAATTGAAAGCTTTTATTATGACCTGGCCTTTTAATGTAACTTGGGCACTGGACCAAGGGCGCCATTGTCACTCGAACGCAACGTTAGGTAGGGATGTCGATATCGCTTTCGTCACACCAATTCGCTTTAGCGTGAATCTGCCTGGTACTTATGAATGAATGTTTTCAAATTAAACCCGTTTTTTCATCAATAAAAAAAAAAACGGGTTCGACGCAAATGTCCCTTTCCCTTTGGACGATAAAACCATGCAAGTGCTGTATCAAGTATAACTCACGAAAATCTTGTTAATTTTTGTCAACTTTTCAACTTTTTGGCATCCCTGCTTTCAATAAAAAAAAAAAAAAAATCAAGGTACTGTCACTTAAATATAATAAATCCCTATGCCCCCCCCCCCTATGGATACTATCTTGATAAGACACCGTCTCTGCTTTAAATAAAAAAAAATAATTAACTTATTGGCACACCTGCTTTCAAAACAAATCGAGGTAGTATCATTTAAATATGATAGCTCACTCCCCCCCCCTCTGGATACCACCTTGATGAAATGCCGTCTCTGCTTTAAATTAAAAAAAATAACTTTTTGGGATCCCTGCTTTCAACCCCCCCCCACCCTCTGGATACCTCCTTGATAGGATACCGTCTCAGCTTTCATTAGAAAAATAAGTTACTTAATAATTAACTAGGTCACTATATGGTTCAGACAAACACGCAAAATAACGTTAAACAGCTTAGTGTTCCTTGAAAAAAATTGAGGGTATGAGTAAAGGGGTACAAAGACAACAACAAAAGTGTCGAAATTATTCAGATATACCTCAAATTATTGGAAAACTGAGTCACAGATTCGTCGTGGCATTCAATAAGATCCAAAGAATCTAATTAAAAGGGAGCACACACAAAAGCCAAATTAGGCCAGTAGCCTATGAGAAATTGCAAAATATCCAAGACAATGAACAAGTCTTAATGGGGGGCCCTGGGTCTATCAAAATATTTCAATGGTTTCCCAGGGAATTTGATATCATTTTCTTCTGTCTCCACTTTAAATGAAAAAAATAATTATCTTTTTGGCATCCCTGCTTTCAATAAAAAAAAATAAGGTATTATCACTTAAAAATGATAGCCCCCTATCCACCCCCCTATAGGCAATAATTTACAATTATTTTTTGAGTCATATTTTTGGGGTAGCTTCCGAACATTGAGTATTAAACATTCAGGCGTTCAACAATTGACTATTAAACATTAAGAAGATCTTATCTAAAAACAGCAAAAAAAGTCTGCAAACCTACAATTCAGCTGTAGAAACAATCTGTCGGCTGTCAATTTCAAAATCCAACTGAAGGCTGAAGCTGTATAGTAGTGAATTCGTTCTATAATTCTATTCGACTTGAAAATAAAATTCTTGACTACGAACGATGTTAGAAATAGCGATTGGGAAACTACATTCGAAATGATTTAACCTCATTTCATAAAGACGATACTGTTTTTTGTCAACTTATGAAGAACTGTGTATATTGCAATATTTGCAATTGCATATTTCATCTGTCTGGTTCTTATGCAAAGTAACAAAAGAGACGAAGATTAATGAACAAGAGAGTAGTGAAGAATTATGGTATGCAAAGTAATATTTGGCAGGGAAAGTCACTGGTGATAAATCACTAGGGGTGGCACCGTGAGTGCGTGATTTTCGGGGATTTGGGGAACCAAATTTTTTTTCGGGGTGACGCATAGATTTTCGGGGAAATACCCAAAAATTCGGGGATAGTGCAAACCCTTTTTGATTTCTAATCAGGAAAATCGAAATACTAAACCCCACGAGAAGGAAAAGCTCCGACTTTGCGGTTGACGCAATAAAGAATTGCCGCAAAATTAATTTAAAGTCGACCGAACGCCGCCGCCTCTATCGGCAGCGGCGCGCCTTTGGCGCACCGGCGGCGTTACGACACTTCAGCGGCGTTCGACAGGGCCTCTCGTCGGCGGCGTTCGGTCAATCCGCCGGCGCGGCGCCGGGGTCTATGGGGCAGTGTCCTCCTCAAAAAATGAATATTTTCTATCTGTAAATCAGCTACGCTGAACAAAATGGCTATCTCAAAATTTTTATTGGATGTGTTTGGAGGAATGATGGGCGTTGGGGGGGAGGGGGCTAATTACCCTCCAATCACTTTCGAATATCAAAAATGGCACTAACCCTTTGAATCTCCAATCGAATGAGTTTTTTTTGAAGTTTCTATGACAACACCTCCTATAAAAACCTTATATGCCCCCAGGGCATAACTTAAAACCCTTTCTCTGAGGGCTGTTGGGGAGTGTCCTCCTCAGAAACATATTTTCTATCAGGAAATCAATACGCTTAACAAAATGGCTATATCAAAATTTTGATTGGATGTGTTTGGGGGCATGATGGGCGTGGGGGGGGGGCTAGTTGCCCTCCAATCACTTTTGAATATTAAAAAGGGCACTAGCCCTTTGAATTTCCAATCGAATGAGCCTTTTTTTAAGTTTATACGACAACGCCTTCTATAAAAAACCTTATATGCCCCCAGGGCAAAACTGAAAACCCTTGCTCTGAGGGATTTGGGGGAGTGTCCTCCTCAAAAACATATTTTCTATCTGGAAATCAACTACGCTGAACAAAATGGCTATCTCAAAATGTTGATTGGATGTGTTTGGGGGAATGATGGGCGGGGGGGGGGGCTAGTTGCCCTCCAATCACTTTCGAATATTAAAAATGGCGCTAACCATTTGAATTTCCAATCGAATGAGTTTTTTTTTAAGTTTCTATGACAACGCCTCCTATAAAACCCTTATATACCCCCAGGGCATAACTGAAAACCCTTGCCCTGAGGGCTGTGGGGGAGTGTCCTCCTCAAAAACATATTTTCTATCAGGAAATCAACTACGCTTAACAAAAAGGCTATACCAAAATTTTGATTGGGTGTGTTTGGGGGCATGATGGGCGTGGGGGGGGGCTAGTTGCCCTCCAATCACTTTTGACTATTAAAAAGGGCACTAGTCCTTTGAATTTCCAGTCGAATGAGCCTTTTTTGAAGTTTCTACGACAACGCCTTCTATAAAAACCTTATATGCCCCAAGGGCAAAACTGAAAACCCTTGCCCTGAGGGATGTGGGGGAGTGTCCTCCTCAAAAACGTATTTTCTATCGGGAAATCAACTACATTGAACAAAATGGCTATCTCAAAATTTTGATTGGATGTGTTTGGGGGAATGATGGGCGGGGGGGGGGGGGCTAGTTGCCCTCCAATCACTTTCGACTATTAAAAAGGGCACTAGCCACTCCAATTTCCAATTGAATAAGCCCTTTTCGAAGTTTCTACGACAACTCCTTCGATACGAGGTGCCCGGGTGTGGAGAAAGAAGAAGAAAAATAAATAATACGTTGTATCCACATCGTTCTTTACTTAGGCACCGCTATCGCGCTTCCTGGGGTATTAGAATAGGACTCATTCTATTGGAAATTGAAAGGGATAGTGCCCTTTTTAATAGTCAAAAGTGATTGGAGGGCAACTAACCCCCCTCTCACGCCCAGCATTTCCCCAAAGCCAGTCATAATTTTGAGATTCAACGTATTCAACATTTTGTTCAACGTAGTTTAAAATTATGAAATTAGGTCTTTGAGGATGACAACCCCCCGCATCCCCCAGAACAAAAGCTGTAAGTTATGCCCTGGGAGTATATAAGGTTTTAATAGAAAGTGCTGTCGTAGAAACGTCAAAAAGGGATCTTTCGATTAGAAATTGAGAGGGCTATTGTCCTTTTTAGTAGTCGAAAGTAATAGGAGGGAGAATCCCCCCCCCCATACACGCCAATCATTTCCCCAAACATTTGCGTTAAACATTTTGATATGGCCATATTGTTCAACGTACTTGAAAGGTCTGGAAATTATGTCATTGAGGATGACAACCCTCCCCTCATAGCCCTCAGGACAAGGGTCTTAAGTTATGCCCTTTGGGCATATAAGGATCTTATAGAAAGTTTTGTCGTAGAAGCTTCAAAAAGGGCTAATTCGATTGGAAAGTGAGAGGAGTAGTGCCTTTTTTAATAGTCGAAAGTGATCAGAGGGCCAAAGCCCCTCCCCCACCAAGCCCATCATTTCCTCAAACACTTCCAATCAAAATTTGAGATAACCATTTTGTTCAACGTATTTTAAAGGTCTGGAAATTATGTCTTTGAAGATAAAAAATCCCCCTATCCCTTAGGGCAAGGGTTGTAAGTTATGCCCTGGAGGCATATAAGATACATAGAAGGCATAATCATATAAAACTTGGAGGGGGCTCATTGGATTGGTAATCAGACGCTCTAGTGCTCTTTTTAAGAGCCAAAGTGATCGGAGGGCAGCTATCCCCCATCCACACACACACGTCGTATTGTCCCAAAATGCATCTAATAGAAATTTTGCGATAGCCATTCTATTCAAAATGGTCTAAATATCATATAACAAGGCTTTTAGGGTTGACACAGACCCCAGAGATTAGGAACAATGGTTGTAAGTTATGCCCAGGGGGTATTTAAGGTTTTTGTGGAAGGGGTGGTTGTTTAACTTTAGAAGAGGCTCAGCCTTTTTCCCTGAAAAAGACTATGTCAATATAAAACGTACAGAACTTAATTAAAAAAAAATCCAAAAAATAAATTTGAACTAAGTGATTGAAAGGTTTGATATGTTTATAGTAATGATCGATGTGGGTACAATGTATTATTATTTTTTTCTTTTCTTTTTCGTTTAGACCAGGGCACTTCGTATCGAAGGAGTTGTCGTAGGAACTTCGAAAAGGGCTCATTCGATTGAAAATAGAAAAGGTTAATGCCCTTTCTAGTAGTCAAAAGTGATTGGAGGGTAGCTAGACCCCCTTCCACGCCCGTCCTCCCATTTGCCCATTATGTTTAAAAACTAAATGTTGCCTTAATATTAAATCAAAATGCACTCTGTTAATGCTAATTCCCAATAAGGCATCTCAGTAGTATCTCAAGAACGACTGAGGGTATTATGTTCAAACTTTCGGGGCTACTTCTGCTCTTAAAATTTAACCAAATGAAAATAGCGTAAGTGTATCTAAACTACTAAAGAAAGTAAAGAGATTGTTTTGCGAATCGTATCAAGTTTTCTATTTCAGGTCAACTAGAGGAGGTATGAAACTAAATTAAATACTACTATTTATGTCCAGATTTTTAAAAGGGTTTATGTTGTTAAAAATTGCTGAAAATGTTTCTCCAGCACACAAATAGCAGACCAAACTATCAAGCGTAGAACTACCACAAATGAATGTTTATTGTCAGTTTAATATACATATACTGATATTTAGTAATCAAAATGTCAATATTATTTGATTTATTAAAGTTATAAAAGTAAAAACATTTATATTTTTTCAGTAAAGTGCAAATTATGTTCTGGCCTTGGGAAGGCATAGGGGTTTTGAGCCCTACTCGTTTTAATTTCTGCTTGTTTTGAGTTTGACTCGGGTATTTATTGTAATTTCTGTTCGTTTTGGGTTTCATTTATTTATCGATGCTGATTTGTGGTAGTTTCACGCTTGGTAGAAAATTTAATTTCATTTTTGCTCATTTTTGGTTAAATGGGGTTCTTTACTTTTTTTGGAAAAACTTATTTTGTGGAAAAAGTTTTTTTAATTAATAAATAGAAGAGTCAAACTCAAAACGAGCAGAAGTTAGTATAAATAGGGTTCTAAACCCCTATGCTTATATATAGATAAATAGACTTATATATATATATATATATATATATATATATATATATATATATATATATATATATATATATATATATATATATATATATATATATATATATATATATATATATATATATATAAATATATATATATATATATATATATATATATATATATAATATATATATATATATATATATATATATATATATATATATATATATATATATATATATATATATATATATATATATATATATATATATATATATATATTATATATATACATACTTACTTACTTAGGTCCCGGCCATCCTCGTGGGACGTTTTGGGGCCACTCCTCTTGCTAGCTCATGCGTAAGGGCTCGGTACATTGCTCTATCTGGTGCGATACGTGATAACTGGGCTATCTTGACGTTGTCGAAGTGGAAGTTCTCCATCCATCGTTTTCGTGGTCTGCCTCGTGGGCGAAGGCCATGGAGGGATCCTTCAAGGGCGATTTTCGGAAGGCGGCTCGGCTCCATTCGCTTGACGTGGCCGAACCAGCGCAGTTGTTGCTTCTTAATTTTATTGAGTATGGTTTCAGTGGACTGGAGCCTTTGACGTACTTCCACATTTGTGATTCGGTCAGTGTATTTTATTCTAGAAATGCGACGGAGGCATCTCACCTCAAAAGCTAGAAGTTTTATTTCGTCTTCGGTTTTCAGAGTCCATGTTTCACATCCATAAATAACTATGGGGATTACTAAACTGTTGAATAGGCGCATTTTGAGTTTGTTGGATAGGTGGTTACTTTTCCAGAGGTTGGCTAGTCTTCGGAAGCTAGAGCTAGCAAGTGCAAGTCGACGTTTCACGTCAGAGCTATGGCAATTATCTGAGGAGAGTAGGCTACCAAGGTACAGGAAGTGATCAACCGTTTCAACCTGTCTCCCGCCTATGGTGATAATGGGCGGGTTGTCTAGTTCACGTCTCGTAGTTACCATGACTTTGGTCTTGCTGGCATTGATCTCCATCCCGAACGGCTTTGTGGTATCGTAGAGTTTATCAGCTTGTGCCTGCAATTCTTGTGTAGAGTTGGCTAGCTCATCAATATCATCAGCGTAGGCAAGATTCTCTATTAACACCCCTCCTATTGTTGCGCCATATTCCGACTGCATCATCGACAGAACGGCATTTAGAAAGAGGTTGAAGAGATGTGGTGATAAGATGCAACCCTGGAGTACTCCTGACGAAGTTGTAAACTCTTCTGACAACCCATCAACGGTTATTACTTGGCCTCGGAACTGGTCGTACAGACTCTTGATTATTTGGACTATCTCATAAGGGATACCGTAGTGAAGGAGGATATGCCATAGTCCTTCGCGCCATATCAGGTCAAATGCCTGACGGAAATCAACGAATAGTTGGTAGAGTTCTTGGTTGAATTCGATGTGTCGTTCCATGAGTTGCCGAACGACAAATATCTGATCGATTGTTGATCTTCCAGGGCGGAAGCCGGCCTGATATTCTCCAATGGCAAAGGCAGTTGTTGCTTGAATGCGTCGGAGTAGGATTTTTGTCAGGACACGTGACTGATGGCTCGTGAGGCTGATCGGACGGTAGTTTCCGCACTCTTTCTTTGACCCCTTTTTGTGAATGGGTACAATGGCAGCCTTGCACCACTGACGGGGTACGTGGCCGGTTTCCCACACCGCAGACACAATGGCATGGTACAGATCAGTTACATCATCCGATCCGACGTTAATGAGTTCAGCGGTGACTCCGTCTGGGCCAGGGGCTTTTCCTTGTTTGAGCGTCTTGATTGCTGACTCGGTTTCTGACTTGAGTGGGGGTGGTGGTCTGAGTTCTTGGTCGGGTATGGGGAAGCGGGTTAGTATTTTAGGATCCGCAGCTACTGGGGGATTCAGTTTATCGTTAAAGTATTCTTTCCATCTTTCAAGTTTCATCCTTGAATCGTAGATCTCATTTCCGTCTTTGTCCAGGATCACTGATGTTTGCGGCTCTTTTTTCCGGCTTAACTCGCGTACCATTCTGAAAACTGCTCCGCTATTCCCCTTCTTGGACAGTACTTCGCAGTCTTCGCATTTCTTTCGCAGGTGGTTACGTAGTGCCTTTCTGATCTCTCGCTCTACTCTTCTCTTGAGGAGCTTGTAAGTATCCCAACTGTGACGGTCGGATTTATTGCAAAAAAGTCGCTTATCCTCGCATAGCGCAATGATCTCATCTGTGATCCATGGTTTTTCATTTGGAGTTTTTCTTCCAAGGACGTCATTCGCTGTCTCTATGATAGCTGATGTAGCCTGCTCGGTCAGGGAGTCTATCTCATTAGCAGTGGTCAAGGAAGAATGATTTTTCATGATCTCTCGGAATTTTTCAGATAGAGTGGAAGTGTAGGTCTGCCTTTTTGCGGGATCCCGCAGCAGATCCAGCCGGAATCTTGGGATTTTTGTTGCTTTTTGCAATTTTCTCATTCTTAGCTTGAACCTTGACATCAGGAGAGTGTGGTCAGAGTCGAAGTCTGCTCCAGGTAATGCTACTGTGTCTAGTACGGAAGACTTCCAGCGCTTCGATATCAGGATACAATCAATCATGTTCTCGGTTTTACCGTCTGGGGATCTCCACGTCACTTTACGTCAATGGCGGTGTTTGAAAATTGTGTTCGTTAAGAATAACTCGTTTTCTCGGCAGAAGTCGAGCAATCGTTCCCCTCTCGCATTGAGTTTTCCGTGACCAAAAGTCCCCATTATATCGGATCGACCGGTATTATCCATACCTACTATAGCGTTAAAGTCCCCCATGACAATCAGTACGTCTTTCTTATGGATTTGGTCAATGACGCTTTGTAGTGTGAAATAGAATTCATCGCATTCTTCCTCACTTCTGGCGGAGTCTGGGGCATAGACTTGGACGACAGAGATATTCTTGGCAGCTCCCTTTAGTCGCAAGACGGCTATTCTTTCTGAGACTGTCGTCCTATATATATTTATATGTATATATATATATATATATATATATATATATATTATATATATATATATATATATATATATATATATATATATTATATATATATATATATATATATATATATATATATATATATATATATATATATATATATATATATATATATATATTATATATATATATATATATATATATATATATATAGACTATAATTAGTACTTTACTGAAAATAATTCTTTTAAATGTTTTCATTTTTACAACTTTAAGAAATCAAAAATTAATTGAGATTTTAAGGAATAAATATCAGCATATGTATATTAAATTGACAATGCACATTTTTTCAGTAAATTCATCTGAATTTTTTTCAGTAAAGTACAAATTTCATGAACATAAATTGTATTACCGGTTACACAGACAGCCGAATGAGGTATTGAGGTAATTATATCAGAACTGTTAAAATGTCCGATACGATCTTTTACAGTGAAAGCTACTATATCCCTCCGTAGGTTGTGGGTACATGCTCTAAAATGCAAAGACTTGCCTAACGATAAGCTACTTACTCCAACGCAGAGGGTATCAGCAAAAGCTAGTAGGTTTATTCCAATGCATCTGATAAATGCATAGGTTGTTTTAGGGGGGAGACAGAGGGTGATTTTGCCCCGAGCGCAGAAATTTTAGGGTGCAACATTTCAGATAAGTTATCTAGTGGTTATAATAATATTTGATTTTTTTTTAAATGTTATTAAAATAAGGTAGAAGGCGGATTTAGAAACATTTTATTAATCAATGAAAATAGTATTAACATTTGGCCTGATGATTTTTTAGAGACAGGGGAGGGGGAGTGCAAATCAAGATTTTGCCCCTGGCACACGTGAGGCCAGAACCACGACTGGTCAAATAGCTCATGGCAACTTTCCAATTTGAGTCACACAAAACATAAAACACGTCTATTATGCAAAAATCATATTTATCCAAAGCGGGATGGCAACATCTGTTTAATACTTCCCCCGTATTATTAAAAACCTCAACTTCCCAATAAACTAGAATTCCTACAGGAGGTCACATCTACAAGAACACTTTTTATGTCTCCCGCGAATTGATTTAAGTTTCATGAAATTAAATAAATCTATATAAACTTGACTCTGTTTGTTCAATGACATATTAGTAAAATAAATTTATACAGACCAGGCTTGAAAAATATTATGAAATCTAACTAAATAAGGGTTAAAATTAAGCAAGTTTTGCGTAAACAGCGGAATTAATTGAAATAAAAGAAAAGATGCTGCTTGGTCGCGCAAATACGAAGCTCAATGTTTTCCTCGTATGTATTCGCTTTTTAGAGCTCGTATTTTTGCACATTCTGGTTTTGACCATGTTAATGTATGTTAATAAAGTCATGTTAATGTATGTATGTTAATGCAGTGTTGCAAAATCTTTCATAGATATCAGTCATACAACATAAATACAATAATCCACCCAAGAAGCAGAACTTGTCCACGGAGTGGGAAACGATAAATTAACAAAACTTCAGAAAAAAGACAAGGAAAAAACATATATATAAGAGAGAGAGAGAGACAGAGAGAGAGAGAGAGAGAGAGAGAGAGAGAGAGAGAGAGAGAGAGAGAGAGAGAGAGAGAGAGAGAGAGAGAGAGAGAGAGAGAGAGAGAGAGAGAGAGAGAGAGAGAGAGAGAGAGCAAGCGAGAGAGAGAGAGGAGATAGGATGAGAGAGAGAGAGAGAGAGAGATAGAGAGAGAGCAAGCGAGAGAGAGAGAGAGAGGAGATAGGATGAGAGAGAGAGAGAGAGAGAGCTCTTTACTGCAGCTTAAGTCTTAAGCACAAAAAAAGAAATTAGTCATATATATCTCATATTTTTCTTTAAATGAGCCAAACTAATACAATTTTTGTTCCATCACGTAAATTGTTCCAACCTTTAATCCTTAATGAAAGAGAATTTGTATCCGGTTATGATGGCCCGAGGAGCATGAAGACTATTGCTTTGGCGAGCATCATGCGTGTGTGAAGCAGAGTAGCAGGAAGTACACCTGAGAAACAATTTGGCATTTGATGTTAATAATTTTAAGAATAAATGTTAATGTGTTAAAAATCTACCAGCAGCTGGTAGAATTTCAATTTGCTCATAAACATATCGTTCGAAAACTTTATAGTCGGGGAGCCAAAGTTGAAAATCTGACAAAATAGCAATCTGAGGGGGACAAGTGATTTGAGAGAGGTTTTAGACTAAATCGACCATGCTGATTATGAATATCTCGGGAATATAAGCGCCAAAGGTGCGCTTGGTGGTTTTTTGCAACTAAGTTCGTTGATTTTTCTATTTCACTCAGACTAAGTCCAGCTTTCTACTAGAATATTGTAGTTGTCTCTTTTATACCTAGCCAAAACATTAGGCGATCGTTAATTCCAAAACATTAGCCAAAGCATTAGGCGATCGTTAAACACCAAAGAAAAAAAAAAAAAAAAAATCCTGCTCCAAGCACTACAGCTTCATTATAAGATCAAATTTCAAAGCTGCTTTCATAAATGTCTTCTTCCCCACAGAATATGCAAAGCTCGTCGTGTCAGTGCCACTAAGGCAATGTAGAAGTCCAATGCTGTCAATCAAGTCCCGTGGAATAGAAATAGCTAGCTCGTGCACAGGGAAAATTCTGTCAGGAAATTGGAGGAATAGCTCCTTTTTGTTCTCTTTCGTAGCTAACAGCGTAGAGGAGTGTTGCAAAAGTATCACCAGAATATTTGTGTCATTGGCCCAAACAATAACAGAAGAACTTCCATTCCTAAAGCTGGAAGCAACATGGACTGCTACAGGCATGTCTGCTTCTTCATGTGTGCTTGCAAGCTCAAGACTAAGAGGAGGCAAAGGTTCCAGGGATCCTTTTCTGTTGGGGGGCAATATCCCAACATGTCGACGATCAGGGAAACATCCAGCAAGTATAATATCAAAGTTCTTACTTTTACTTCCAACATTGCTCCAAAACTCATAAACAAAAGCCACCAAGTTAGCTTTGCAGGAAGAACTTCTAAGAATTGATTGCCAGGAATCACCGAGTTTGATGCTGTCACTATTTATGGTACTGAACTTCAAACTCAGCTCACCTCTTCGTCTATGGCAGCCACTACTGTCTTTTAAGCACACTGGTGAGCCGGTTGGGTCCTTGATTCCATAAATTCCATCATACCGGTCAGAAACCACATGCAGTTGGCATAGATTTTCTGGGAGCTGAGTAAAAACCTTGCACATCAACCTTCTTGAAAAATCAGACAATGTCTCATCCCTTGACGGAGTCATAGTCCTTAAGAGCGGTATAAAGTCCAGAATGAGAGATAGCCTCGAATTGACATCAAACACTGGCAAAGAGCAGGCCTTAGAATCTAGGCAAGACAACCCTTATATAAAGTTTATCAGATCAGATTTCTTTCCTGTTCTTAATCGGAATCCCTCGGATTGCGCTTCGAACAATGCCGGGGAATACTGGAGGAGTTCATGCTGAAGTATTTTTTTTTTTTTAGCATGTCAGTTGGTGATCCTGGATTTTTACCAACATTCAGCAGAACTTTTTTAACTGCTTCTAGTTCTTCTACAGGGTTAGCAAAAGTACGTTCTATGCCAAGCAAGCCTTTTTTGTAAGAAGTTTGGTTGCTGACAGTCCTTTCTTAGAGCATGGTACTTAGCATTGCACTTGCATCTGGTCAATAGAAGTTCTCGGACACGTTTTATATCACTAACAGTGGGAAGTTGTCCTTTTCCATCGGTTTGGCAGATTTTGCATAATATTTTTTTTTTTTTTGGGGGGGGGGGGCTATATAGAGCATCTAATTTTTTTCTGGCAAATGATTCCATGCTATCCTGCCAAATAGAGAAGAAATTTAGTACGGTACTAATGGTAACCTTAGAAAAAAAAAAATTCAAGATTTTCTTCATGATATATAACCGATCCATTTTCCAGTATCTACAGACTATTATAGTCTATAATAGGACGCTATAAGCAGTGGAAGGACCTGGTGAAAAAAAAATCTTCAAACCAGAAAGTAATTAAAGCCCCCCCCCTCCTCCAGCAGTGATAAGAAGTCCAAAATGGAAGAAAAAAGACACTTCTTAGTGCTAAATTTCAATTTTTTCGCCTCTGTAAAGCATACTCATATTCAGTCTTGGTCCCTCAAAAGATCGAAAATGACAATTCTTAATGCTCCATTGTAGAGGCAATGGGCCTTGGAGGCCTGAGTCTCAACCCATTTGAGTCCGCCCTAAATAATAATAATAATGCTCCATTGAACAATTTTACAACTTTGTGGCATAGTATTGGGCATTGCAGCATAGTGTTGGCCAAAAAGAAGGTACCACCAAACCTTCTTCCACCTAGCCTAAAAATTTTTTGTGCCACCTAATAGCACGTCCAGACTATCCGCTTTCTTGAAAAATGGGACGGAAATCTGGAAATGTGGACAGGTCTTCCATCCCCTTTTTCCGTTTTCTGGGCAGGAAGGATCAGAGGGTCCGAAAATGGAAAAATGGGCCGGGAGACTGTAGTGTGGACAGCTTTTCTGGAAAAAATGACAGAAGAAGGAGACGGTTAAACATGATAAGTGATAAATAAAAATAGTTGTCTGATGTGGTTTAAAATAGAAAAAAGGTAAATTGTCTAACTGAGGCTCTAAAATTGTTTTCTATAGGTTTTGGCTCAGAAAAACAGATTTGATAAGGATGGCTGATAAACTTGTACCGATATTTTTTTTAAAAACCGCCAAGTCTGGAGGGCTATTCCTTTTTCCGGATTTCCATCCCATTTTTCCAGAAAGCGGATAGTCTGGATGCGCTATAAAGTTAGTGACTTGAAGAGCAATGGTAAATAGTTAGATTCTTGACACACAAAAAAGGAAAGAGAAGACAGCCAAGTATTGTCAGTGTACCACCTTTGCTTGAATATGCTTGAAAAAAACCTGTACCACCTAGGCTAGCTCACAAAAGAGCCAAGCACCTCGTAAAACCCTTCCCATGGACACCCCTATAATTTACTGAATAATAGTAAGAAACAAGTTGCTTTTATCAGGGGGAACTAATCTGCACCTTTACCCTACTTTTAAACCACTTAAGTAAGCCTCTAACTATCCTTTGACCCCAAAACTGGTAAGACTTCTAGCCTATGCATTATAAATTTATATACCAAGGATTCCTGAAAGACGAGGCGAAACAATAAAAAGTGAAATACTGGTAAAAACAAACCTTTGAGGATCAGATAATAGAGTTAATTAGCTTTTTAACCATCAATTTGCACCAGCATGGCAGATGGCAGTAAAGATAACCATAACAAAGCCACGAGAATGATGCAGTGTCATCTACTTAACACTGAACAAGTTAAGTTTTAAATTGTTTACCATAGATGATTGAGTCGAAACTTTGACCTCATATTAAACTATGAAGCGCACATTGGTGGTCGCAATTCCCGAAATAAATGGAATCAGCATGTTCAAAAACATCGTTTCCAAAAGTCAGAACTCATGTACCAAAATGTTTTTTACAAATCGTTATTTGACGACTTTTTCAACTTATGCTCCCCGACTATTAACCGATGTTCTAGACGATAGTCGACTTCACTACTTCCGATCATTTTAACAGAATTTAAGTGTGTGAAATTTTCCAATCCACACAGGAACACAATACAAAATAACAGGATAGATAATAAATAAATAAAGTAAAGGAAGTATAAAAATAAGGGGAAAAAATGTTTCCATTTTTTAAAATATAGATACATTCCGATACACAATTTTGGACACTGATTCAGCACAGGGTTGCCACCTGTAGCACGAAAGTGCTATTTTAGCACTGTTTTATCATGTGTAGCACATGCTACATAGAATGTGGAACTTTTTCTGTAATATGACCAAATTGAAAATATAGACATATAATATGCAATTACACGAAGTGTCTCAAATCAAAATATATGTCAGAAGATGTTTTATGTATGACAATAATCTAAGTACAATTAAACACGGTATATGCCTGTGCATATGCATTCTCCCATTTAGAACTCTGATCAGCTCAGAATACAATTTTATTCCTTTACATTAAAAAAACTAACCAATTGCCCTAAAAACTAATCTAAATACACTTAAATGGAGCATACGCGTTTCGCAACGCACGCCGCGATAAGCGTAATTTTTTTTGGGATTGTAGCACCAAAAATCCCAGTGTAGTACGTAAATTTGGGCAATTGCTGCGCTTTAGAAACTGACCGTGGTGGCAACCGCAAGATGCAAGCTCTGATTCAACATGATTACAAAATGTTAATGCTTCGTCCAACACCAGACCTGGTGTTGACTTTTAATCGTCTTAGCCAAAGCTAAGTAGAAACGCGATGCAAGCTCTGTCAGTGCCCATTAAATTTTGGCCATAAAAATTAGGGAAGTGGCGTCAGCAAACAATGGTAACATAGATAATATTGGTAAATACTATTTTCTTTTTTTTACTTCTTGGACCTAAATCCCCAAAGTCTACTTTAGTATGAATAAACCAAATTCTCAAATCATTCACAATATTAAGGAGAGTAGAGGTTTAAGGATTGGACTTTGGGGCACATCATACTAAATTCGTTGCTTTGAAGACAGACTATTATTAATAAAAATGTTGTAGGGCTGGTATGTAATTACTATAATGGAGATATGATATCCCTAGTCTAAAGATTAATAAGATTGTATTTATTTAAGAAATTTTGCCGTAATCTTTATCTCTGAAAACAATCGCGCTAAGTTAATGTGTGGGTGTTTGGAGCGAGCATTTCGCCGTACACATTGTCACATATATAGCCAGTAGGATTTTGATCCTCACAAGAGAGTAGCTGTTTTTTTTATGTATGCTTATCATATGCTCTACTGCTAGTTAAACAGTTCGTGGTAACGAACTGTAAGTAAGGAGCAACCCGGCTCAATAGTAAACGAAACTCTAAAAAAACAAATTTTGATACCAATAGATATATCAAAAGAATTAAATTTTAATGCTGATTCAAAATATACGAATTTCATCAAGTTTAGTCTTGCCCATCAAAAGTTACAAGCCCGAGAAAATTTGCCTTATTTTCGAAAAAAGGGGAAAACACACCCCTAAAAGTCAAAGAATCTTAATGAAAATCACACCATCAGATTCAGAGTATCAGTGAACCCTACTGTAGAGTTTTCAAGCTCCTATCCATAAAAATATGGCGTTTTGTATTTTTTGCCAGAATAAGCATCACGGATGCGTGTTTGTTTTTTCGTGTTTTTTTTTCCAGGGGTGATTGTATCGACCCAGTAGTCCTAGAACATCGCAAGAGGGCTTATTCAAACGAAAATTAAAAGTGCTAGTGCCCTTTTAAATGACCAAAAAATTTGGAGGGCAACTAGGCCCCCTACCACGCTCATTTTTTCCCAAAGTCATCCAATCAAAATTTTGAGATAGCCATTTTGTTCAGCATAGTCGAAAAATCTAGTACCTATGTCTTTGAGGATGACTTAATCCCCCACAGTCCCCAGGGGAAGGGGTGCAAGTTATGATCTTTGCCCATTGTTTACATATAGTATTGGCTCCTGGAAAGTAGAAAGGCTTTTTCAGGGGAGACTTTTTCTGGCAAGAGGAGTCAGGGGGAGGGGGGTACGCGGGAAGATCTTTCCATGGAGGAATTTTTCATGGAGGTAGAGAACTTTCTATGAAGGGGGCGCCGGATTTCCCAGCATTAAAAAAAAGATCAGAAATTAAATTAAAAAAAAACAGTCTTTTCAACTGAGAGTAAGGAGCTACACTAAAACTTAAAACGAACAGAAACCATTACGTATATGAGGGTGTTCACCCCATAGTCAATACCTCGCTCTGTACGCTAAAGTTTTCTTAGTACTTTCAAAACAGCTATTTATTTTAATTAAACGGTCTTTGCGATTCAAGAGTCATTCTTAAAGAATTGGAACACAGCTCGAACTTTAGCATAAAGAGAGAGGTATTGACTAGGGGGCAAACCCCCTCATATACATAATAATTAATGTTTGTTTTCAGCTTTAATATTGCTCCTTACTTTCAGTTGAAAAAACTTGTTTTTTCCTATTCAATATCAAGTAAATCCTTAATAACGAAGAGTATAAAAAAAAATGTAAACTGATGAGATAACAGAAAAGAGATTGAACTTCAGAGATAGAAAGTACGAAGATGGAAAAACGAATAATGAAACTGAGATTGAAATCATACATAGACAAAGATTGTAAAAAAGACTCTGGTGTTCCAAAATGGCAAAATGATAAAAAATAAAAACAAAGGAAAGGAAAGAGAAGCTCTAAAATAAATTTGGTTGGTAACTTTTTGTGAAAGACTGTAAAAGTCAGAGCAAAAAACATTGAAAAAAGCATGGATAGTAAGAAAGATGAAAGGCGAAAGATAGAAACAGCCTAGGATATATAATCCAAAAAGGAATAAGTTTGAATTAAATTCCTTTTCTTAAGGTTTAGTAGTGCAACATAACTGTAATTTTTCCGATTTGCAGCCAACGTGCTTATCTAACGTTTTTTCCCATTTACTGGAGAAAGAAACTAAGGTTCTAGTAGATATTCACAGGAAAAGTGACTCTTTAGGATATAAATAAAAATAAAATCTATAAATTACAGTGAATGGCTGAATTTACATTGCTCTTCGAATAACCTTTAGATGCAATCACCGGTTTTGGACTTAAAAATATGCTAGAACGCATGTGCCATTTAGTATGTATTTCAAAATATCTAAATTTAGTTGAAAAAATAAATATAATGGAAGAAATTCAAAAAGCGGACATTTTTTAACTAAATCTGTTTCAGGCAAGGTCATGTCGGAGCCTGATTTTTCCGGTGAAGTGCAAAACTTGACAGTCCCAGTAGGAAGGGAAGCAATATTCCAGTGCACCGTTACCAACCTCGGAGGATACAAGGTAGGCAAGTAAATTACAAAAATTTTTCTTTTTTTTTTATACAACTTGCCTAAGTCTAATATAAAGTCAAATGACGACATGAGGGCACAATTGCTGCTAGAAAACTCATTCCAACAAAAACACGATTAGAGGAATTGACCATTCCTTGTCGAACGCTCCACAGTCCGGTTAATAAAACTGTATCAGTTTATTTTTTTTTCATTCGCCATTACTTATCGTAAAAACCAATAACCAGGATAAGATAATTTCGCTCTCATGAAATGTGCCGATGTGACGATTAGAATGTAAATGGTCTTTTGTTGCTAAGGAACAAAGGGCCGTACCGACTCTCAAAGACCTGCAAAACTTGGGCTTCCTATAGATGATTCAGTTCGGTAAGGATTAAGTTCCAAAACTGAATGTGCTTTTGTACTGTATGCACAACATCGACATCAATTATGCTAGACAATTCACCTTTTACAGCAGTGTAAAATCGAAATATTCCTCAATTCATAGAAATTATTGCTCTATCTTACATCCTAATAAGGAGATGACCCCCTCCCCCCATAAGAAAAACAACAACTTTCCTTATTCACTCGAATTGAATGAAAAACAAACAGGCATAATAGAAGTCCAATATTGTCTGGATGTATGTTAAAGTGTAATTAATAGTTGTACATCTCTTTTTATTTTTTTTTTCAACACAATGTTGCACTTTCTTTGACCCCTTTTAAAATGCATTTCTAAAACCCATGTTAATCTTTAATATCTCTGTATTTTTTTTAACCTTTTATATATTGCCCAATTTAATACCATTTTTAGTTTCGAGATTTCATTTTTGTTTTTGTGTGTTTTAACAGATGGCCTTCTTTAGTTTGTGTTTTTTTTTAACTGAAAACATTAATGATAATTAATTTTCAATTTATGGCATTGTTACTAAGTGATTTACAGTTACAAAAGGGACTCAAATCTGATACTTTTTCCTTGCTTTAGTTGTTTTTAAATATAAATTTGTCTCACGATATCTTTAAATGAGGGTTAAAATCCTTTTCATATGAATTTCAGTCTTGAATAAAAAGAAATGTGAATGCTCCAAAAGTGAGCGATAAAATATGCCTTTTATTTGTTCACCTTTTTACTTCATTACGTCAATTTTCTTGTTTTTGCGTCAGAACAGCACAGTCTTGCTAACAAGAAAAAATAAATGAAGTTGAAAGCTCACTGAAGGTACTTTTGGTCTTGTGACAGTAAAATGGCGTTCATGGCCATATCTATGTGAATATCTCTTAACTTCTGGCAAATCAAAAACAATCAAATTATTAAGAGTTTCAACAATAAGTGTCGCTCTGCGAACACATTAATACGCTAATATGAATCATATAAGAAAGTGTCAATATCAGACATCAAATATAATAATATCTCAATACCAAATTTAATTTAGTTAACTTTCAATTCCATTTTTCTCTTGACATATTTTCCAGCATTTATCCCTTATTTCTTATTCAAACTTGCTGACGCCCCTTTTGGGCTTATTGTAGGCAGCGCAATAGCGCTGCCTAACTAAATCAAACAGTTCGTGGTAACGAACTGTAAGTAAGGAGCGACCCGGCTCAATTGTAACCGAAACTCTAGAAAACGGTCTTTTGATACAAATAGATACATCAAAAGAATCACATTTTAATGCTGATTTCAAATATATAAGTTTCATCAAGTTTAATACTACCCATCAAAAGTTAGGCGCCTGAGAAAATTTGGCTGATTTTCGAAAAAGGGGGGAAAGACCCCCTAAAAGTTATAGAACCTTAATGAAAGTCACACCATCATATTCCGCGTATCAGAGAACCCTACTGTGGAGGTTTCAAGCTCCCATCTACAAAAATGTGGAATTTTGCATTTTTTGCCAGAACAAAGATCACGGGTGCGTGTTTATTTGTTTGTTTGTTTTTTGTTTTTTTTCCAGGGGTGATCGTATCGAACCAGTTGTCCTAGAATATCGTGGAAGGGCTCATTGGAATGGAAATTGAAAGTTCTAGTGCCCTTTTTAAGTGACCAAAAAATGGAGGGCAACTAGGCCCCCTCCCACGTTCATTTTTTTCCCAAAGTCACCTGATCAAAATTTTGAGATAGCCATTTTGTTCAGCATGTTCGAAAATATTATAAGTATGTCTTTTAGGATGACTTAATCCCCCGAACTTCCCGGGGGGAGGGCTGAAAGTTATGAACTTTACCCAATGTTAACATATAGTATTGGTTATTTGGAAGTATACAGACGTTTTCAGGGGAGATTTTTCCTGGTAGTTGGGGGGGGGGGGGTGGGTCAGGGGTTATGTGGGAGGATATTTCTATGAAGGAAGTTTTCATGGGGGAAGGGACATTGCTATGAAGGGGACGCCGGACTTCCCAGCATTATTTAAAAAAAGATCATAAATTTAATATAAAAAACAAGTATTTCAACTGCAACAGCAGCATCATCGAAACTTTAAACGAACAGAAAATATTACATATATAATTGGGTTCACCCCGTAGTCAATGCCTCGCTCTTTAAGCCAAAGATTTTTTAGTACTTTCATAAGAGCTATTTATTCTAATTAACGGCCTTTGTGATTAAGCGGTCATTTCTAAAGAATTGGAACAAAATTTGAACTTTCGCTTAAAGAGCAAGGTATTGACTAGGGGGTGAACCCCCTAATATATGTATTAAAAACATATGAATATAGAAGTTCGTTACGTAAGTTAATTCGTAAGTTACGTATATTTATTACTAATAAAAACGTTCGTAAATAAAATTAAACAAGGTTCGAGAAAGCCATTTAACTAAATAAAAGTAAATTAATATGAAAATTTTGTTTTATTTATTCATGTACGAGCCAAGATCAAAGCCTGCATTTATTCGAAAACGTTCAAAAATTAAATAAAAAAAACAAGTTTTTTAAACTGAAAGTAAGGAGCGACATTAAAACTTAAAACGAACAGAAATTATTCTGAATATGAAAGAGACTGTCCCCTCCTCAACGCCTTGCTCTTTACGCTAAAGTTTGACTCTGTCTCACAACTTTATTTTTTAAAACAATAAAAAACTTTAGCGTAAAGAGCGAGGCGTTGAGGAGGGGACAGTCTCTTTCATATACAGAATAATTTCTGTTCGTTTTAAGTTTTAATGTCGCTCCTTACTTTCAGTTTAAAAAACTTGTTTTTTTTATTTTTATATAAAAGAAACAAGTTTTTTAACTGAAAGTAAGGAGCGACATTAAAACTTAAAACGAACAGAAATTATTCCGTATATGAAACGGGCTGTCTCCTCCTCAACGCTTCGCTCTTTACGCTAAAGTTTTTTACTGTTTAAAAAAAAGTTGTGAGAAAGAGTCTAACTTTAGCGTAGAGAGCGAGGCGTTGAGGAGGAGACAACCCTTTCATATACGGAATAATTTCTTTTCGTTTTAAGTTTTAATATCGCTCCTTACTTTCAGTTAAAAAAACCTTGTTTTTTATTTAATATTAGAACGTTTTGAAACTAATGCAGGTTTTGATTTTGGCTCACCGTACATGAATATTTAAAACAGGATTTGCATATTAATTTTACTTTTGCTTGGTTAAATGGCTTTTTTGAAAATTGTTTAATTTTATTTACGAACGTTTTTACTAGTAATAAATATACGTAACTTACGAATTAACTTACGTAACGAACTTCTATACTCCTATATTTTTAATACGTATATTTGGGGGTTTGCCCCCTAGTCATTACCTCGCTCTTTACGCCAAAGTTCAAATTTTGTAACAATTCTTTAAAAATGACCCCTTAATCCAAAGGCCGTTAATTAGAATAATTAGCTCTTATGAAAGTACTAAAAAATCTTTGGCTTAAAGAGCGAGGTATTGACTACGGGGTGAACCCAATCATATACGTAATAATTTCTGTTCGTTTTAAGTTTTGATGAAAAACTTGTTTTTTTTTAATTTCTGACCTTTTTTTCAATAATGCTGGGAAATCCGGCGCGCCCTTCATAGTAATGTCCATTCCCCTACGAAAACTTCCTCCATGGAAAGATCCTCCCACATAACCCCGACCCACCCCCCACTACCAGAATTTTTTTTGTAACTTAAAAAGAGCACTAGAACTTTTAATTTCCGTTCCAATGAGTCCACTCACGATATTCTAGGACCACTGGGTCGATACGATCACCCCTGGAAAAAAAAATAATAAAAAAAATAAACACGCATCCGTGATCTTTCTTCTGGCAAAAAATACAAAATTCCACATTTTTGCAGATAGGAGCTTGACACCAAATCAATAGGGTTCTCTGATACGCTGAATCTGATGGTGTGATTTTCATTAAGGTTCTATAGCTTTTAGGGGGTCTTTTCCTCTTTTTTCGAAAATCAGCCAAATTTTCTCAGGCGCGTAACTTTGATGGGATGGACTAAACTTGATGAAACTTATATATTTGAAATCAGCATTAAAATCTGATTCTTTTGATGTATCTATTGGTCCCGTTTTTTTAGAGTTTCGGTTACTATTGAGCCGGGTTGCTCCTTACTTACAGTTTGTTACCACGAACTGTTTTGAAAGAGATGTGGTCAGAATATTCTATCTATTCATTTGTTTTTCACCAAGGCACTTCCTATAGAAGAAATTGTCGTAGAAACTTCGGAAGGAGCTTATTCGATTCAAAATTGAAAGTTCTAATGTTTTTTAAGTCAAAAATGATTGTAGGTGAACCAGAACCTCTCCACCCCCTCGCCCATCATTTCACCAAAAAAATCCAATCAAAATTTTAAGATAGCCATTTTGTTCAACATGTTCGAATTGTCCAGTAATTAAAGTCTTTGAGTATTTCAATCCCCCCCCCAAAGCCCTCAGGGTAAGGGCTATAAGATATACTAGTTGCCTATTGTTAAAATATAAGATTTTTATGGAAGGATTGGTCGTACAAACTTCGGAGGGGGCTTATTCGATTTGAAATTGGAGTTTCTAGCGTCCTTTTTAAGAATCGAGAGTGATTGGAGGACAATTAGCTCCACCAAAGCCCTTTTTTCCCCAAATGTATTTGATCAAAAGTTTTAGATAGCCACTTGGTAAAAAATAAGTCCGAGAATCATATAAAAATGCCTCCAGGGTTGACACAAACCCCCAAAGCCTATGGGAAAGGGTTTTAAGCTCTGCCTCGGGGGTATATAAGGTTGTTATGGAATTGATGGTCATATAGACTTTGAAGGAAGATCATTTGATTAGATATTGGAAGTTCTAGTTCCATTTTAAGAGTCAAAAGTGATCAGAGGGCAATTAGCCTCCCTCCTCTCGCCCTGTTTCCCTCAAATGAATCCAATCGAAATTTTGAGATAGCCATTTTGTTCAAAGTAGTCCAAAGATCATTTAACAATGCCTTCAGGGCTGACACAACCCTCAAAGCTTGAGAAAAAGGGTTGTGAGTTATTTTCCAGGGGTAAATAAGGCTTTTAAGGAAGGGGTGGTCATATAAACTTTGGGAGAGTGGTCATTTTATTACAAATTAAAATTTCTAGTTTTCTTTTAAGAGTCGAAAGTGATCGGAGGATGACTATCCCCCCACGCCTTTTTTTGCCAATGCATCCGATCAAAATTTTGAGATAAATGTTTTGTTCAAATAGCCCAAGTATAGTATAACAATGCCTCCAGGGTTGACAACAACCCAGAGCTCGGGGCCAAGAAAACAGTCATAAGTTATGGCTCGGGGACATTTAAGGTTTATACTGAAAGTTCTAGTACCCTTTTTAGAAGCCCAAATGATTGGATGGCAACCAGCTCCCCCACACCAATCATTTCCCAAGGCACATCCAATCAAAATTTTGAGACAGCTATTTTGTTACCCCCCTCACCACAGCCCTCAGGGCAAGGACTGTAAGCTAGGCAATTTTTCCATTATTTACATATTAGACTGCGACCAGTAGAATGAAAAATTGAAAGACTAAAACAACGTGGATATTTTGCCTGTATGTAAACTAGGCGTCTTCAGGACAAAAGAAACAAAGATAAAAAACTACAAAAACTAAAAAAAAAACCACCAATATTAATAAAATACAATTTTTGCAACTGATCCACGTAGGGAACAGAAGGTATTAGAGTGAGTTACTTCAATGAGAACACCATAGCGACTGAGTAAAAAGGTATAAAAATTGAAATTAAGTTAATTATTCTGTTGCGAAATAATCCTCTTGTATTCTTGAAGCAATTCTTATTGGTCTAGTAGGTATTCAACTAGATTACCTACTATAATTAACTTCATTTCAATTTTATACTTTTTACTCAGTTGCTTTGGTGTTGTTGTCGAAGTAACTTTAATAGCTTCTGTTCCCTACGTGGATCAGTTGCGACATTTGTGTTTTATTAATATTGGTTTTGGTTTTATTTGTTTTTTAGTTTATCTAGTTTTCTTATCTTTGTCTCTGTTGTGCTGAAGATGCCTAGTTTACATACAGGCGAAATATCCGCGTTGTTTTAATCTTTTAACTCTACTGGTCGCAGCCTCATTTGTTGTCTTTTCACTGAGTTTTATCTCTATTTGTTGTTTTTTGTCATGGCTGGCCAGTTCGGCTTAAGAAATTTCATTTGTTGTATTCTGGTACAGAAGTATGGACTGCCTTTCACAAGGGGCTAATTTAGGGTGTTGTCTGAAGGGCAGGCGGCGCATATTAGTAATACTTCTAATGTGAGGAAAACAATTATACGTTTCAGTTTTAATGTCTTTCTTGATAATTTGAAGTCTAGTTTCAAAAGATTTCATGTGTCCGAACATAACCTCAGTACTTTTGCCCAAACCTTGTAATGTTTTAAGTAAAGTTCCTTCATATGAACAGGGAGATCAGTAAAGAACATGAAATTGGATGAAATTGCTGATCAAGGTACGATTCACAATCTGAGAAACATTTATTAGATTTCTATTTTCTACAATGAAAAGTTGCGTCGAAACACCCCACAAATCTCTCCAATAGGTTTTTCTCAGACCTAACGCTATTGCATGTTATTGTGTTTTGAAAGATGATTCAAATTCCAGTAGATTTGCAGAAAATACTTTCTAGTGACGTGGCTGGGTGCTACCCAGGCACAAAAATTCTCTATTTTCACAAAATTCTCTATTTTCTTTACAAGTAATATTATATCTTTTAATTCAAAAAATCTAGGTTTGGCACACTAGACCTCCTGATGGATAATGCCATGAAAAGAAATAACTGGATGTTGAATAGTTCTCATAAACAATTGTATAATTTCCACACTTTTTCAAACCCTATTTGTTGACACATCCTGTTTAATCATTGAAGATGCGTGACACCAAAAATGAGCTTATGTGTCAGCATTGACACGCGTATCATAGATTTGTCATCACTGCTCTAGAGTATATTACTCTATATTAGAAAGTCTACTGTTGTTTTTGAATTGGCATTATGAGACATCATTTGATCAGGTATAAGTACAAAAAATAATGCAATCCAACAAAATTAGCCAACTTCGGGACATAACCTAGAGCTATTTCCAGATATTAGGGGAGGGAGGCTGGGACACAGTTAAGCTAAAAGCGACTAAGAAATACATAAATTAAACAAAGTTTTCTCTGATTAAGTAAGGATTTTGCTGTTGTTTTAGACAATTTAGAAGTGAGATGATTGCGCAAAATTATCTTTGTTTCGCTCAAACAAAAGTGCTCATCTGGGAAATGGTCACAAGGATTGGCGCTAATTCCCAGATGCGAGTTTCCTGCAAAATACTAAAATAATATAATTTGGAAACATTAGCATTGGGTACTGTATAACTGTCCTCCAGAAGTGATGTTTTGTAGGCCGCTTGCTGGCTTTCACTGGCTACGTCTAAATCGGCAGTTTTGTGGCTTTTTTACCGGCTCAATGATTATTTGCGAGAATAATGGAGCTTCCGCAGAGATTTTTATTTGATGCTAGGTCAAAAGTTTGTTTGCAATTTTCAACAGTCTATTCGAAACGACTTCTTCTGCTGTATAAATTTGAAATTGTTTATTACATTTAATTGAGTTTGGAATCTGTTACTTATAACAAACTAGTTATGAAAGAAGGAAGAAAAAAGTACGAAAAAAACGCATAAAAACTTTTGGTGGAAATAATGGAGACGTTTAAGTCATATTAACTTAAAATATTTCCATCAAACACTTTACAATGCATATACTTTTAGTACCTAATGGATTGAAATAAGGGGCCTTGAAAGCTTATATAACATACCCTCTAAGTTGATTGTATGCTTCAAAGGGATTTTAATAAGACTCTTATGAGCTAAAGACTCTTAAAAGGTTCTCTGAATATATTTAACGTGAAACTGTCAGTTTTCTTTAGGCAATGAACGCTTTTCATTTGCCCTTAAAACCATGGTGCCGAGAAAGACCTCAATCATTGACTTTTTCCTTAATTTGCTTTCCAAGACTATTAGGCTAGGTAATATCTCAGGGGACGATAAGCTTTCAAGTTTGGTAAAAATTCTGATTTCATCCTAACTGTGTAATGTTTTCTCTTTTAAGGACCGTCACTCCGATTAACCCTAAAATTACACAGTTGCAGGAAAAGTGACTGTTTTTGCGCTTTCCTTCGGCTGCGTGGAAATTTTAAGATGAGGCATATAATCAAAACTAGCAATTCATGAGGAAGAAAATTTTTCAATATTTAGCGAAACCTTTGAAATTTTGTTTCATTCCTGCAATCAACGATGAGCTGTTACCTTTTTGCCTCTTATGCCAACAATGCTTACCCAACAAAGTAATGAATAGAAATTTCCTTGGATATCATTTGAATGTGAAACTTACCAAATTTGCAAAATCTGATTGGAAAAGCTTCAAATTCTCATTTACTTAAAATTTTAAATAGAAATGTAAGTTCAAAAATTATATTAAACTATTGGGTTTAAATTTCTTCAAATTAAACGGGTTCAATTATGAACCATGGCTTACGGTGGACCCCTGAATTGGTCTTTGCCAAGAGATGCTTACCCAGGGTTTGATCCCAGGTGCCACAGAGCCAACGCAAGGACTTTTGTAGTCAAAAAGCTTCGTTAGTCTATGAATAAATAATTACGTTTGGGGGAGGATGAAATTTAGATTCTGGGGGTGATTAAATGGGGTAAGGCAAAAGAAAAGCTTGGGAAATACTAAAAGTAATTTATAGACTTTGAGAAATGTAACTTTAGAAATGTATTTTAAGGTAATAAAATACTTTGGTAAGGATTTTATGACGATTTTTTATGTTTCTTCTCTTCTGTTCCAAATTAAAACAGAGTGTAAACATATTTTTAAAGAGAATGGAGAGAAGCCAACAAACTCAAGTGACAAAGTCAACTAAGTTTTATCTTGTTTTTAAGACTTTTATTCTCCAAAAATGGGGTACTGTTCACAAAATCCTCTAAATATACCAATAGTCTTATTACAAGCCATTTTATATCGTTGAAAAAAAAAGAAAAAAAATGTTGAGTTGCTGCCGATTTTTAAACGGCTTTGTTTAACTTTGTAGAGAGATGTTTCATGGCTCATTTAAAAGCTGTTGCACACATCTACATGTTTTCTTTTTTTTTTATCAATTCTACCATCTTAAAGTGCCATATAAAACTAAAAAAGAACTTTTGGTACCATTTCTCAAGAGTTAAAACAGGTCCAATTTAATATTTATGGCCCAAAATCCTTCACTGGGGGTTTAAAATCATCCCACCCGTATACTCCCCCTCCCAGCCTCCTTGGTAAGTTTCAAAAATTCTCTGCTCAGCAGCAGGCTACTGCAGCATTGGCAGAGCTAGCAGGCTTCTACGTCATCATTGAGAGATGTTTAATAGGTCATTTTAAAGCTATTGCTCATATCTACGTGCTTTCTATCAATTCCACCACATGTACGTGACAAATGACACTTTTGTTGCCATTTATCAAGTGGTGTGACGTACGGGCTACCAGAAAAACGTAGAGATATGTCTAAAAGCATACATAAAAGCTATTGCTCATATCTACATGCTTTCTATAAATTCCACCATCTGCAACTGTCAACATATCTCAGTTGGAAAAGCTGGGACTAGTGGACTACCAGAACATTGTGGAGAGGCTATGTTCAATGGCTCATTGACAATTTATTGCTCATATCTACGTACTTTTTATTAGTTGTACCATCTGTAAGGGCCATATGACACTAAAAATTGGGAGTTTATGTGCCGTTTCTCAAGTGAAAAGCTTGGAAGTATAAAATGGGTACCATTGTGATATTTATGGTTCAAATCCTACACTGGAGGTTCACAATCACCTCTCCCGTATACTGCACCTCCCAGCCTCCTTAGTAACTTTCATAATCGTCTGCTCACCAGCAGGCCACTGCAATATTAGCAGAGCTAGCAGGCTACCATAACTTCATAGAGAGATGTTTAATGGCTCATTTTAAGCTATGGCTCATATCTACGTGCTTTCTATAAATTTAACCGTCTGCATGTGTCACATGGCACTAAAAATGACACTTTTGGTGCTATTTATAAAGTGATGGGCTAACCAACTACCGTAACATCGTAGAGAGATGTTTAATAGCTATATATAAATCTGTTGCTCATATCTACACGTAATCTATAAATTTCACCATCTGAAAGTGCCAAATGGCACTAAAAATAGCACTTTTTCTGTCATGTTTTACTTAGAAAAGCTGGGACTAGTGGGCTACCAGAACATTGTAGAGAGACCATGTTTAATGGCTCATTTAAAAGCTATTGCTCATATCTGCGTGCTTTGTATCAATTGAACCATCTGTAAGTGCCATATGAGTAGAAAGGGGGGTACCAGCCCGGTACCCACCACGTGGTTTATGGTTTTCTCACTGAGAATGAAAAAACAGGAATTTTCTCACTTGGAAAAACAGGAATTTTCTCACATTTATGGATGTTTTCTTGGATGGTTATGAGTGTTGGTCAATTTATTTGATGTTTTTTATGGATGTCAACATCAATTCATGTCTGTTTTATGTATGTTCGTTGTCAGTGAGAATTTGAAAAACAGGAATTTTGTCACATTTATGTCTGTTTTCATGGATGGTTATGTGTGTTGGTCGATTTATTTGATGTTTTTCATTGATGGTTATGGATGATTTATGGTTTTTGTCAGTGAGAATTTGAATAACAGGAACTTTCTCACATTTATGTCTGTTTTATGGTTTTTGTCAGTGAGAATGGAAAAAAACAGGAACTTTCTCACATTTATGGATGTCAACAGCAATTTATGTTCCTGTTTTATGTCTGTTTGTTGTCAGTGAGAATGGACATGCTCGACGCGAATGTTATGAGATTGTTTGGCTAACCTAACCTGGGAACTTGATTTACATAATCGGCGGGGAAATTATTGATTCACGAGGGGGGAATTAAGAACATTATGGTTTCTTTGATCTTTAGGCGAACCTAACCTGAGAACTTGATTTACATAATCGGCGGGGAAATTATTGATTCACGAAGGGGGAATTAAGAAACATTATGGTTTCTTTGATCTTTAGGCGAACCTAACCTGAGAACTTGATTTACATAATCGGCGGGGAAATTATTGATTCACGAAGGGGGAATTAAGAAACATTATGGTTTCTTTGATCTTTAGGCGAACCTAACCTGAGAACTTGATTTACATAATCGGGCGGGGGGAATATATTGATTCACGAAGGGGGAATTAAGAAACATTATGGCTTTCTTTAATCTTAGGTCTGAGGGATAAACGTTCTTTAGGTCAGAGAGAAAAATTAATATTCTATTTTTAAATAGGGCTTCATTGATCTTTACTGTCAGGAGTTAGAAATGACATCACTTGTTATCTTGGAATTATGCAGGAGGCTAAAGAGATAGAAATTCTATTTTTAAATACGGCATCACTGAGCTTTAAGTCGGAGAGATAAATTGATATTCTAACGAAACCTTAATAGTGTAGCTAGGAAAATTTATGAGATGAAGAGATTAACTTAGGAAAGGGTTTCCTAGAAATTTGAAATGTGAATGCACAGAGATACCAAAAACAAAAGGAACACGCTGAGATTACTTTTAGGGGATTATTTGGGTGAAACGGTTTTAGACATTTTAGGGAATTATTTCGGCGAAATAGTTAGAGACATTTTAAAAGATGATTTTAGAAAAGGTTTTAGAAGATGTTTTGAGTGTGGTCGTTATAGTAAACAAGTTCTATTTGAACAGTGTCGTGAGGTCCTATACCCCAACCCCAAAGGGCCCCGATCGCCCTACCCCGATCCAAAGGGTTCCAATCCCCATACCCCAATCCAGAAGGAACCCCCCGGTCCCCAAAGGTTCCCAGGGCTCCCACCCGGTCCCCCAGACCCCCAAAGGCCCTCCCCGGGCCCCGTCTTTCGTTGATGTATGTTGTCTGAAACCTATGATTTGGGGTGTATGGGTTGCTATTTTTGACTTTTCTGAGTTGGATTTCTTAGTCTTTCATAGGTATGTGTTGTCTGAAACCTATGATTTGGGATGGGTGGTTTGCTATTTTGACTTTTCTGAGCTGGATTTCATAGCCTTTCATAGGTGTGTGTTGTCAGAAAATTATGATTTGGGATGTGTAGTTTGCTATTTGGACTTTTCAGAGCTAGGATTCTTAGTCTCTCATTGGTGTTTGTTGTCTGAAACTTCTAGTTTGGGATGAGTAGTTTGCTATTTCAGACTTTTATGAGCTAGGCTTTCCTAGTATATCATAGGTGAATGTTCTCAGAAAATTATGATTTGGGATATGTAAATTACTATTTCGGGCTTTTCTGAGCTAGATTTCTTAGTCCCTCATAGGTGTTTGTTGTCTGAAACTTCTAGTTTGGGATGAGTAGTTTGCTATTTCAGACTTTTATGAGCTAGGCTTTCCTAGTATATCGTAGGTGAATGTTGTCAGAAAATTATGATTTGGGATATGTAAATTACTATTTCGGGCTTTTCTGAGCTAGATTTCTTAGTCCCTCATAGGTGTTTGTTGTCTGAAACCTATAGTTTGGGATGAGTAGTTTGCTATTTTTGACTTTTCTGAGCTAGGTTTCTTAGCCTTTCATAGGTGTGTGTTGTCAGAAACTTATGATTTGGGATATGTAAATTACTATTTTTGACTTTTCTGAGCTAGATTTCTTAGCCTTTCATAGGTGTTTGTTGTCTGAAACCTATAGTTTGGGATTAGTAGTTTGCTTTTGGACTTTTCAGAGCTGGATTTCTTAGCCTTTCGTGGGTGTGTGTTGACTGAAACTTATGATTTGGGATATGTAAATTACCATTTCGGGCTTTTCTAAGCTAGATTTCTTAGTCTTTCGTTGGTGTGTGTTGTCTGCTACCTATGATTTGGGATTTGTAGTTTTTGCTTTTTGGACTTTTCAGAGCTAGGATTCTCAGTCCCTCATAGGTGTTTGTTGTCTGAAACCTATAGTTTGGGATGAGTAGTTTGCTATTTCAGGCTTTTCTGAGCTAAGGTTTCTTAGTATTTCATAGGTGTGTGTTGTCTGAAACTTATGACTTGAGGTGTCTAATTTGCTATTTCAGGCCTTTCTGAGCTAAGGTTTCATAGTATTTCGTAGGTGAATGTTGTCTGAAACTTATGATTTGGGATATGTAAATTACTATTTCGGGCTTTTCTAAGTTAGATTTCTTAGTCTTTTGTTGGTGTGTGTTGACTGAAACCTATGATTTGGGATATAAGGTTCTTAGTCTTTCGTTGGTGTGTGTGTTGTCTGAAACCTATGATTTGGGATTTGTAGTTTTCTTTTTGGACTTTTCAGAGCTAGGATTCATAGTCCCTCATAGGTGTTTGTTGTCTGAAACCTATAGTTTGGGATGAGTAGTTTGCTATTTCAGGCTTTTCTGAGCTAAGGTTTCCTAGTATTTCGTAGGTGTGTGTTGTCTGAAACTTATGATTTGAGGTGTGTAATTTGCTATTTCAGGCTTTTCTGAGCTAAGGTTTCATAGTATTTCGTAGGTGAATGTTGTCTGAAACTTATGATTTGGGATATGTAAATTACTATTTCGGGCTTTTCGAAGCTAAATTTCTTAGTCTTTTGTTGATGTGTGTTGTCTGAAACCAATGATTTGGGATGGGTGGGTTGCTATTTTTGACTTTTCTGAGCTGGATTTCTTAGCCTTTCATAGGTATGTGTTGTCTGAAACCTATGATTTGGGATGGTTAATTTGCTATTTTTGACTTTTCTGAGCTAGGTTTCTTAGCCTTTCATAGGTGTGTGCTGTCAGAAAATTATGATTTGGGATTTGTAGTTTGCTTTTTAGACTTTTCAGAGCTAGGATTCTTAGTCCCTCATAGGTGTTTTTTGTCTGAAACCTATAGTTTGGGATGAATAGTTTGCTATTTCAAGCTTTTCTGAGCTATGGTTTCTTAGTATTTCATAGGTGTGTGTTGTCTGAAACTTATGATTTGAGGTATGGAAATTTGCTATTTCCGACTTTTCATAACCAGATTTCTTAGTCTTTCGTAGGTATGTGGTGTCTGAAACCTATGATTTGGGATGTGTGGGTTGCTATTTTTTGTCTTTTCCGAGCTGGATTTCTTAGCCTTTCGTAGGTGTGTGTTGACTGAAACCTATGATTTGGGAATGAGTGGTTTGCTATTTTTGACTTTTCTGAGCTAGATTTCTTAGCATTTCATAGGTGTGTGCTTTCAGAAAATTATGATTTGGGAGGTGTAGTTGGCTTTTTGGACTTTTCAGAGCTAGGATTCTTAGTCCCTCATAGGTGTTTGTTGTCTGAAACTTCTAGTTTGGGATGAGTAGTTGGATATTTCAGGCTTTTCTGAGATAAGGTTTCTTAGTATTTCATAGGTGAAGCTTCCACGTCAGTTTTAAGTTCACCAAGACATAAAAAATTTAAAGTTCAGTTCTAATTTTTCCATAGAAGATAGGAAAAGTTATACTATGATTTCGATTATTTTCTATGAAGATAGAAAGTTTCACTTTAATTCTAAATTCAGTTCCGACTTTTCTCAAAGAGATGAAAAAATTTAAAGTTCAATTTAAAATTTTCACAACGAAGTCAAGGAAAGTTCAAGTTCTCTTCTGAATTTTCTCAATGAAAAAGAAATTAGTCATTGATCATTTCTATTTTTCCAAGTAATATAAAAATTTTCCACTTTAGTTCAGACTGTCTCGAAGAGATGAAAAATTTAAAATACTGTTCCAAATTTTTCAAGAAGAAGAAAAAAGTTCAAGTTCTCTTCGGAATTTTACCAAAGAACACAATTCAATTCTAATTTCTCCAGAGAAAACAAAAATCTTCCACTTCAGTTCTTTATTTCACAAAGACATAAAGAAATCGAGAGTTCAATTCTAAATTTTTTTCGGTGGAAGATAGAAAAAGTAATACCATACTTGTGAATATTTTCACGGAAGATAAAAAGTTCTAGTTCAATTTTAAATTTTCTCAACGAAGTGAAGAAAAGTTCAAGTTCCCTACTGAATTTTACCAAAGAACACAATTCAATTCTAATTTATCCAGAGAAAATAAAAATCTTCCACTTAAGTTCTTATTTCACAAAGACATAAAGAAATTTAAAGTTCAATTCTAAATTTTTCAGTGGAAGATAGAAAAAGTAATACCATACTTGTGAATATTTTCCCGGAAGATAAAAAGTTCTAGTTCAATTTAAAATTTTCTCAACGAAGTGAAGAAGAATTCAAGTTCTCTTCTGAATTTTACCAAAGAACAAAATTCAATTTAATTTCACCAGAGAAAATAAAAATCGTCCACTTCAGTTCTTTATTTCACAAAGACATAAAGAAATTTAAAGTTCAATTCTAAATTTTCGGAGGAAGATAGAAAAAGTAATACTGTACTTGTGAATATTTTCACGGAAGATAAAAAGTTCTAGTTCTATTTAAAATTTTCTCAACGAAGTGAAGAAAAGTTCAAGTTCTCTACTGAATTTTACCAAAGAACACAATTCAATTCTAATTTCTCCAGAGAAAACAAAAATCTTCCATTTAAGTTCTTTATTTTACAAAGACATAAAGAAATTTAGAGTTCAATTCTAAATTTTTCGATGGAAGATAGAAAAAGTAATACCATACTTGTGAATATTTTCCCGGAAGATAAAAAGCTCTAGTTCAATTCAAAATTTTCTCAACGAAGTGAAGAAGAATTCAAGTTCTCTTCTGAATTTTATCAAAGAACACAATTCAATTCTAATTTCACCAGAGAAAATAAAAATCTTCCACTTAAGTTCTTTATTTCACAAAGACATAAAGAAATTTAAAGTTCAATTCTAATTTTTTCGGTGGAAGATAGAAAAAAGTAATACCATACTTGTGAATATTTTCTCGAAGAGATGAAAAATTCAAAATAGTGTTCCAAATTTTTCACAGAAGATAAAAAAGTTCAAGTTCTCTTCGGAATTTTACCAAAGAACATAATTCAATTCTAATTTCTCCAGAGAAAACAAAAATCTTACACTTCAGTTCTTTATTTCACAAAGACATAAAGAAATTTACAGTTCAATTCTAAATTTTTCGGTGGAAGATAGAAAAAGTAATACCATACTTGTGAATATTTTCCCGGAAGATAAAAAGTTTTAGTTCAATTTAAAATTTTCTCAACGAAGTGAAGAAAAATTCAAGTTCTCTTCTGAATTTTACCAAAGAACACAATTCAATTCTAATTTCACCAGAGGAAATCAAAATCTTCCACTTAAGTTCTTTATTTCACAAAAACATAAAGAAATTTAAAGTTCAATTCTAAATTTTTCGGTGGAAACAAGAGAAAAAGAAATACCATACTTGTGAATATTTTCCCGGAAGATAAAAAGTTCTAGTTCAATTTAAAATTTTCTCAACGAAGTGAAGAAAAAATTCAAGTTCTCTTCTGAATTTTACCAGAGAACACAATTCAATTCTAATTTCACCAGAGAAAATAAAAAATCTTCCACTTCAGTTCTATATTTCACAAAGACATAAAGAAATTTAAAGTTCAATTCTAAATTTTTCGGTGGAAGATAGAAAAAGTAATACCATACCTGTGAATATTTTCTCGAAGAGATGAAAAATTTAAAATACTGTTCCAAATTTTCACAGAAGATAAAAAAGTTCAAGTTCTCTTCGGAATTTTACCAAAGAACACAATTCAATTCTAATTTCTCCAGAGAAAATAAAAATCTTCCACTTAAGTTCTTTATTTCACAAAGACATAAAGAAATTTAAAGTTCAATTCTAAATTTTTCGGTGGAAGATAGAAAAAGTAATACCATACTTGTGAATATTTTCCCGGAAGATAAAAAGTTCTAGTTCAATTTACAATTTTCTCAACGAAGTGAAGAAAAGTTCAAGTTCTCTTCTGAATTTTACTAAAGAACACAATTCAATTCTAATTTCACCACAGAAAATAAAAATCTTCCACTTCAGTTCTTTATTTCACAAGGACATAAAGAAATTTAAAGTTCAATTCTAAATTTTTCGGTGGAAGATAGAAAAAGTAATACCATACTTGTGAATATTTTCACGGAAGATAAAAAGTTCTAGTTCAATTTAAAATTTTCTCATGAAGTGAAGAAAAGTTCAAGTTCTCTTCTGCACTTTACCAAAGAACACACTTCAATTCTAATTTCTCCAGAGAAAATAAAAATCTTCCACTTCAGTTTTAAGTTCCACAATGAAATAAAGAAATCTAAAGTTCTATTCTAAATTTTTAGATGAAAGATAGAAAAAGTAATACTATGATTGTGATTATTTTCATGAAGATCATGAAGATCAAAAGTTTCACTTTATTTATAATTTTTCTTAAATTCAGTTCTGATTTTTCTCAAAGAGATGAAAAATTTAAAGTTCTGTTCCAAATTTTCATAGAAGATAGAAAAAGTTATACATTGATTCTGAATATTCAACATGAAGATAAGGAACTCCACTTTAATTCAGAGCTTTCTCGAAGAAGTGCAAAATGTTCAAGTTCTCTTCTGAATTTTCTTAAAGAAGAGAAAAAAGTTAGCTCAATTCTGAATTTTACCAATGAAAATGAAGAACTTTTTATCTTCCGTGAAAATATTCACAAGTATGGTATTACTTTTTCTATCTTCCACCGAAAAATTTAGAATTGAACTTTAAATTCTTTATGTCCTTGTGAAATAAAGAACTGAAGTGGAAGATTTTTATTTTCTCTGGTGAAATTAGAATTGAATTGTGTTCTTTAGTAAAATTCAGAAGAGAACTTGAACTTTTCTTCACTTCGTTGAGAAAATTGTAAATTGAACTAGAACTTTTTATCTTCCGGGAAAATATTCACAAGTATGGTATTACTTTTTCTATCTTCCACCGAAAAATTTAGAATTGAACTTTAAATTTCTTTATGTCTTTGTGAAATAAAGAACTTAAGTGGAAGATTTTTATTTTCTCTGGAGAAATTAGAATTGAATTGTGTTCTTTGGTAAAATTCCGAAGAGAACTTGAACTTTTTTATCTTCTGTGAAAAATTTGGAACAGTATTTTAAATTTTTCATCTCTTCGAGAAAATATTCACAGGTATGGTATTACTTTTTCTATCTTCCACCGAAAAATTTAGAATTGAACTTTAAATTTCTTTATGTCTTTGTGAAATATAAACTGAAGTGGAAGATTTCTATTTTCTCTGGTGAAATTAGAATTGAATTGTGTTCTCTGGTAAAATTCAGAAGAGAACTTGAATTTTTCTTCACTTCGTTGAGAAAATTTTAAATTGAACTAGAACTTTTTATCTCCGGGAAAATATTCACAAGTATGGTATTACTTTTCTTGTTTCAACCGAAAAATTTAGAATTGAACTTTAAATTTCTTTATGTCTTTGTGAAATAAAGAACTTAAGTGGAAGATTTTGATTTCCTCTGGTGAAATTAGAATTGAATTGTGTTCTTTGGTAAAATTCAGAAGAGAACTTGAATTTTTCTTCACTTCGTTGAGAAAATTTTAAATTGAACTAGAACTTTTTATCTTCCGGGAAAATATTCACAAGTATGGTATTACTTTTTCTTTCTTCCACCGAAAAATTTAGAATTGAACTCTAAATTTCTTTATGTCTTTGTGAAATAAAGAACTGAAGTGTAAGATTTTTGTTTTCTCTGGAGAAATTAGAATTGAATTATGTTCTTTGGTAAAATTCCGAAGAGAACTTGAACTTTTTTATCTTCTGTGAAAAATTTGGAACACTATTTTGAATTTTTCATCTCTTCGAGAAAATATTCACAAGTATGGTATTACTTTTTCTATCTTCCACCGAAAAATTTAGAATTGAACTTTAAATTTCTTTATGTCTTTGTGAAATAAAGAACTTAAGTGGAAGATTTTTATTTTCTCTGGTGAAATTAGAATTGAATTGTGTTCTTTGGTAAAATTCAGAAGAGAACTTGAATTCTTCTTCACTTCGTTGAGAAAATTTTGAATTGAACTAGAACTTTTTTATCTTCCGGGAAAATATTCACAAGTATGGTATTACTTTTTCTATCTTCCATCGAAAAATTTAGAACTGAACTCTAAATTTCTTTATGTCTTTGTAAAATAAAGAACTTAAGTGGAAGATTTTTGTTTTCTCTGGAGAAATTAGAATTGAATTGTGTTCTTTGGTAAAATTCAGTAGAGAACTTGAACTTTTCTTCACCTCGTTGAGAAAACTTTAAATTGAACTAGAACTTTTTATCTTCCGTGAAAATATTCACAAGTATGGTATTACTTTTTCTATCTTCCTCCGAAAAATTTAGAATTGAACTTTAAATTTCTTTATGTCTTTGTGAAATAAAGAACTGAAGTGGAAGATTTTTATTTTCTCTGGTGAAATTAGAATTGAATTGTGTTCTTTGGTAAAATTCAGAAGAGAACTTGAATTCTTCTTCACTTCGTTGAGAAAATTTTAAATTGAACTAGAACTTTTTATTTTCCGGGAAAATATTCACAAGTATGGTATTACTTTTTCTATCTTCCACTGAAAAATTAGAATTGAACTTTAAATTTCTTTATGTCTTTGTGAAATAAGGACTTAAGTGGAAGATTTTTATTTTCTCTGGATAAATTAGAATTGAATTGTTTTCTTTGGTAAAATTCAGTAGGGAACTTGAACTTTTCTTCACTTCGTTGAGAAAACTTAAAATTGAACTAGAACTTTTTATCTTCCGTGAAAATATTCACAAGTATGGTATTACTTTTTCTATCTTCCACCGAAAAATTTAGAATTGAACTCTCAATTTCTTTATGTCTTTGTGAAATAAAGAAAACTGAAGTGGAAGATTTTGTTTTCTCTGGAGAAATTAGAATTGAATTGTGTTCTTTGGTAAAATTCCGAAGAGAACTTGAACTTTTTTATCTTCTGTGAAAAATTTGGAACAGTATTTTAAATTTTTCATCTCTTCGAGACAGATCTGAACTAAAGTGGAAAATTTTTATATTATTTGGAAAAATAGAAATGATCAATGACTAATTTCTTTTTCATTGAGAAAATTCAGAAGAGAACTTGAACTTTCATTGACTTCGTTGTGAAAATTTTAAATTGAACTTTAAATTTTTTCATCTCTTTGAGAAAAGTCGGAACTGAATTTAGAATAAAGTGAAACTTTCTATCTTCATAGAAAATAATCACAATCATAGTATAACTTTTCCTATCTTCTATGGAAAAATTAGAACTGAACTTTAAATTTTTTATGTCTTGGTGAACTTAAAAACTGACGTGGAAGCTTCACCTATGAAATACTAAGAAACCTTAGCTCAGAAAAGCCTGAAATATCAAACTACTCATCCCAAACTAGAAGTTTCAGACAACAAACACCTATGAGGGACTAAGAATCCTAGCTCTGAAAAGTCCAAAAAGCAAACTACACCTCCCAAATCATAATTTTCTGAAAGCACACACCTATGAAATGCTAAGAAATCTAGCTCAGAAAAGTCAAAAATAGCAAACCACTCATTCCCAAATCATAGGTTTCAGTCAACACACACCTACGAAAGGCTAAGAAATCCAGCTCAGAAAAGACAAAAATAGCAACCCACACATCCCCAAATCATAGGTTTCAGACACCACATACCTACGAAAGACTAAGAAATCTTGTTATGAAAAGTCGGAAATAGCAAATTGCATACCTCAAATCATAAGTTTCAGACAACACACACCTATGAAATACTAAGAAACCATAGCTCAGAAAAGCTTGAAATAGCAAATTATTCATCCCAAACTATAGTTTTCAGACAACAAACACCTATGAGGGACTAAGAATCCTAGCTCTGAAAAAGTCTAAAAAGCAAACTACAAATCCCAAATAATAATTTTCTGACAGCACACACCTATGAAAGGCTAAGAAACCTAGCTCAGAAAAGTCAAAAATAGCAAATTAACCATCCCAAATCATAGGTTTCAGACAACACATACCTATGAAAGGCTAAGAAATCCAGCTCAGAAAAGTCAAAAATAGCAACCCACCCATCCCAAATCATTGGTTTCAGACAACACACATCAACAAAAGACTAAGAAATTTAGCTTAGAAAAGCCCGAAATAGTAATTTACATATCCCAAATCATAAGTTTCAGACAACATTCACCTACGAAATACTATGAAACCTTAGCTCAAAAAAGCCTGAAATAGCAAATTACACACCTCAAATCATAAGTTTCAGACAACACACACCTACGAAAAATACTAGGAAACCTTAGCTCAGAAAAGTCTGAAATAGCAAACTACTCATCCCAAACTATAGGTTTCAGACAACAAACACCTATGAGGGACTATGAATCCTAGCTCTGAAAAGTCCAAAAAGCAAACTACAAATCCCAAATCATAGGTTTCAGACAACACACACCAACGAAAGACTAAGAACCTTATATCCCAAATCATAGGTTTCAGTCAACACACACCAACAAAAGACTAAGAAATCTAACTTAGAAAAGCCCGAAATAGTAATTTACATATCCCAAATCATAAGTTTCAGACAACATTCACCTACGAAATACTATGAAACCTTAGCTCAGAAAGGCCTGGAATAGCAAATTAGACACCTCAAGTCATAAGTTTCAGACAACACACACCTATGAAATACTAAGAAACCTTAGCTCAGAAAAGCCTGAAATAGCAAACTACTCAAAAATCCCAAACTATAGGTTTCAGACAACAAACACCTATGAGGGACTAAGAATCCTAGCTCTGAAAAGTCCAAAAAGCAAAACTACAAATCCCAAATCATAGGTTTCAGACAAACACACACCAACGAAAGACTAAGAAATCTAGCTTAGAAAAGCCCGAAATAGTAATTTACATATCCCAAATCATAAGTTTCAGTCAACACACACCCACGAAAGGCTAAGAAATCCAGCTCTGAAAAGTCCAAAAGCAAACTACTAATCCCAAACTATAGGTTTCAGACAACAAACACCTATGAGGGACTAAGAATCCTAGCTCTGAAAAGTCCAAAAAGCAAAACTACAAATCCCAAATCATAGGTTTCAGACAACACACACCAACGAAAGACTAAGAAATCTAGCTTAGAAAAGCCCGAAATAGTAATTTACATATCCCAAATCATAAGTTTCAGTCAACACACACCCACGAAAGGCTAAGAAACCTAGCTCAGAAAAGTCAAAAATAGCAAACCACTCATCCCAAACTATAGGTTTCAGACAACAAACACCTATGAGGGACTAAGAAATCTAGCTCAGAAAAGCCCGAAATAGTAATTTACATATCCCAAATCATAATTTTCTGAGAACATTCACCTACGATATACTAGGAAAGCCTAGCTCATAAAAGTCTGAAATAGCAAACTACTCATCCCAAACTAGAAGTTTCAGACAACAAACACCTATGAGAGACTAAGAATCCTAGCTCTGAAAAGTCCAAATAGCAAACTACACATCCCAAATCATAATTTTCTGACAACACACACCTATGAAAGGCTATGAAATCCAGCTCAGAAAAGTCAAAATAGCAAACCACCCATCCCAAATCATAGGTTTCAGACAAACACATATCTATGAAAGACTAAGAAATCCAACTCAGAAAAGTCAAAAATAGCAACCCATACACCCCAAATCATAGGTTTCAGACAACATACATCAACGAAAGACGGGGCCCGGGGAGGGCCTTTGGGGGTCTGGGGACCGGGTGGGAGCCCTGGGAACCTTTGGGGACCGGGGGGTTCCTTTTGGATTTGGGTATGGGGATTGGAACCCTTTGGATCGGGGTAGGGCGATCGGGGCCCTTTGGGGTTGGGGTATAGGACCTCACGACACTGTTCAAATAGAACTTGTTTACTATAACGACCACACTCAAAACATCTTCTAAAACCTTTTTCTAAAATCATCTTTTAAAATGTCTCTAACTGTTTCGCCGAAATAATTCCCTAAAATGTCTAAAACCGTTTCACCCAAATAATCCCCTAAAAGTAATCTCAGCGTGTTCCTTTTGTTTTGGCATCTCTGTGCATTCACATTTCAAATTTCTAGGAAACCCTTTCCTAAGTTAATCTCTTCATCTCATAATTTTCCTAGCTACACTATTAAGGTTTCGTTAGAATATCAATTTATCTCTCCGACTTAAAGCTCAGTGAAGCCGTATTTAAAAATAGAATTTCTATCTCTTTAGCCTCCCGCATAATTCCAAGATTACAAGTGATATCATTTCTAACTCCTGACAGTAAAGATCAATGAAGCCCTATTTAAAAATAGAATATTAATTTTCTCTCTGACCTAAAGAACGTTTATCCCTCAGACCTAAGATTAAAGAAAGCCATAATGTTTCTTAATTCCCCCTTCATGAATCAATATATTCCCCCGCCGATTATGTAAATCAAGTTCTCAGGTTAGGTTCGCCTAAAGATCAAAGAAACCATAATGTTTTTCTTAATTCCCCCTTCGTGAATCAATAATTTCCCCGCCGATTATGTAAATCAAGTTCTCAGGTTAGGTTCGCCTAAAGATCAAAGAAACCATAATGTTTCTTAATTCCCCCTTCGTGAATCAATAATTTCCCCGCCGATTATGTAAATCAAGTTCTCAGGTTAGGTTCGCCTAAAGATCAAAGAAACCATAATGTTTCTTAATTCCCCCTTCGCGAATCAATAATTTCCCCGCCGATTATGTAAATCAAGTTCTCAGGTTAGGTTAGCCAAACAATCTCATAACATTCGCGTCGAGCATGTCCATTCTCACTGACAACGAACAGACATAAAACAGGAACATAAATTGCTGTTGACATCCATAAATGTGAGAAAGTTCCTGTTTTCCATTCTCACTGACAAAAACCATAAAAAACAGACATAAATGTGAGAAAGTTCCTGTTATTCAAATTCTCACTGACAAAAACCATAAGTCATCCATAACCATCCATGAAAAACATCAAATAAATCGACCAACACACATAACCATCCATGAAAACAGACATAAATGTGACAAAATTCCTGTTTTTCAAATTCTCACTGACAACGAACATACATAAAACAGACATGAATTGATGTTGACATCCATGAAAAACATCAAATAAATTGACCAACACTCATAACCATCCAAGAAAACATCCATAAATGTGAGAAAATTCCTGTTTTTCCAAGTGAGAAAATTCCTGTTTTTTCGTTCTCAGTGAGAAAACCATAAACCACGTGGTGGGTACCGGGCTGGTACCCCCCTTTCTACTCATATGGGACTAAAATCAACACTTTTGGTGCCATTTCTCAAGAGCAAAAGCTTGGAAGTGTAAAATGAATACCATTGTAATATTTATGGTCAAAAACCCTTTAGTGGAGGTTTACAATCATCCTCCCATATACTCTACCTCCCAGCCTCCTTAGTAAGTTCCATAAATCGTCTGCTCACCAACAGACTACTGCAACATTGTCAAGGCTATCAGGATACCACATCGTAGAGAGTTGTTTAATAGCTTATTTAAATAATAATTGCTCATGTCTACGTGCTTTTTATAAGTTCTACCATCTGTAAGTTCCGTATAGCAGCAAAAATGGAACTGTTAGTGCCATTCATTGCCTTTTCCAACTTTTGTCTGATTCGGATTTCTTTTTTCGGGAGGGGAGGGGGTTAAACCGGGTAGCCCCACCTCCCTCTTGCCTGGATACTGCCTTGTGAAAAGTTAAATATTCTTCGAAGCATTGTGGCAATTGCAATAATGATCACACAAATTTCGGTAAATTATATCAATTGTACATCTAAAATTCTTTTAACGTACTTCAGCTTTCTAAAATCTGTAGAAATATTAGCCTATATAGGACAATATTTCACAAATAATTGAACTTTTATTGGAACTTTCATTTAAGGTCAATTTATAACCCCTCAAACATGATGCCAATCAGATCACTAAAATTCCAAGCAGCGCCTAGAAAAGAAATTTTATCCGCAAACAAATCACAGAAAACTTTCTATTTTCACTAAAGTTCGGGGGGGGGGGATTCAGAAACATCTCCTCTGAGCTTAGGCTCTAAAATTGTCCCTGATGATTTGTCTTTGACCTAGCAGGAACCACTTTTGATGAATCATTAGAGTCATTCAACTAGAATTAAAAAAATTTCTATTTTTCGTAGAGTTGGGGGGGAGTTTTTCGAAGAATCTTCCGAGAGTCTAATTTAGGATCTAATTTCAGTATTAAGTTTTCATTAATCTAGCTCAAAGCACATTAGAAAACCTCAGTAATATAGGCTAATCTTAATAACTTTGAAATCTAATTTACGGTGCTTACATACCAGTTTTCAAACAGTTCGTGGTAACGAACTGTAAGCAAGGATCGACCCGGCTCAATAGTAAGCGAAACTCTAAAGAACAGAATGTTGATACCAATAGATACATCAAAAGAATCTGAATTTTATGTTGATTTTAAATATATAAGTTTCATCAAGTTTAATTTTACCCATCAAAAGTTACGAGCCTTAGAATATTTGCCTTATTTTGGAAAAAGAGAGAAACACTCCCTAAAAGTCATTTAATCTTAATGAAAATTACACCATCAGATTCAGCGTCTCAGAGAATCCTACTGTAGAGGTTTCAAGCTCCTATCTATAAAAATGCGGAATCTTGTATTTTTGGCCAGAAGAAAGATCACGGATGCGTGTTTATTTGTTTTTTTTTTCCCAGGGGTGATTGTATCGACTCAGGGGTCCTAGAACATCGCGAGAAGGCAAATTCAAACGGAAATTAAAAGTGCTAGTGCCCTTTTAAGTGGCTGGAAAATTGGAGGGCAGCTCGGCCCCCTCCCAAGCTTATTGTTTTTCCAGTCACCCGATCAAAACTTTGAGATAGTCATTTTGTTCAACATAGTCGAAAAATCTTGGTTATCTCTTTGAGGATGACTCAATCACCCAGACTCCCCGGGGAAAGGGCTGCAAGTTATGAACTTTGCCCACAGTTACATGTAGTATTGGTTTTTAGAAAATATACAGACGTTTTCAGGGGGGATTTTCTCTGGTCAGGGGGGCTGGGGGATGGGGTTACGTGGGAGGATCTTTCCATGGAGTAATTTTGTACGGGGGATGGGAATTTTCTATGGAGGGCGCGCCGGATTCCTGGCCTTATCTAAAAAACGATCAGAAAAAAAACACATTATTTCAACTGAAAGTAAGGAGCAACATTAAAACTTAAAACGAACGAAAATTATTAAGTATATGAAGGGGTTTCCCCCTCGTCAACACCTCGAACTTTACCCTAAATTTTATTCTAATTAAACTGCCTTTGTGATTCAGGAGTCATTCTTAAAGAATTGGAACAAAATTCGAACTTTAGCGTAAAGAGCGAGGTATTGACGAGAAGGCGAACCCCCTCTTCTACGTAATAATTTCTGTTCCCTTTAAATTTTAATTCTGATCCTTACTTTCAGTTTAAAAGACTTTTTATTTAATTGAAATTCAGAAACAGCTCGCAAAAACAATGCACATACAAAAACAATGTACAGCATTTAATGTTTGATTAAAAAAAAAAAAAAAAAAAAACAATTTCTTACAACTTGTGGGCAATAAGCAAATTCACCAATGGGCAAATTTCGTAATTTAAAGACCTTTCCTTAGAGGCTGTGGGGGGCCATAATATGTCAAAGGCATAGTTATTTGACCTTTGGAATATGCTGTACAAAATAGCTATCTGAAAATTTTGATCGGGGGATTTGAGAAAAAAGGGGTGTGGGAGGGGGCCTAGTTGCCATTCAGTCTTTTTGGTCACTTAAAAAGGGCACTGGAACTTTTAATTTTTGTTCAAATGAGCCCTCTCCTGATATTCTAGAACCACTGAGTCGATACGATCACCCCTGGATAAAAACAAATAAGCACACATCCGTAATCTTTCTTCAGGCAAAAAATACAAAATTCCACGGTTTTGCAGACATGAGCTTGAAACCTCTACAGTACGGTTCTCTGATGCGCTGAGTCTGATGGTGTCATTTTCATTATAATTTTATTACTTTTAGGGGCGGTGTTTCCCCTTTTTTTCGAAAATCAAGTGAATTTTCTCAGGCTTGTAGCCTTTGATTTGTATGACTAAACTTAGTGAAACTTACATATTTGAAATCAACAACATAAGCCAATTCTTTTAATATATCTATTGGAATCAAAATGTCATTTTTTTAGAGTTTCGTTACTATTGAGCCGGGTCACTCTTTACTTACAGTTTGTTACCACGAACTGTTTGGATAGGCTATGAAGCAATAATTTTTGTTTGTTTTAATTATCAACTTTGCTCTTTACTTCACTCAGAAAAACATAATTTTTTTAAAATTAATATTGAAAAGGTGCTATTTGATGCATGTGAAATGGATTAAATTGAATGCTATAGGCAGCGCAATAGCGCTGCCTAAGTAAAGAGCGACGTGGACACAATGTGTTATTTATTTATTTTTTATTGTTTTCTTTAGACCAGGGAACTTCGTATCGAAGTAATTGTCATAGAAACTTCGAAAATTGCTCATTCGATAGGAAATTGAAAGGGCTAGTGCCCTTTTTGATTGGAGAGCAACCAACCCCACTCCCAGACCCACCATTTCCCCAAACACATCCAATCAAAATTATGATATAGCCATTTTTTTTTCGGCGTACTAAAAAGATCCGGAAATTATGTCTTTGAGGATTACAACCCCACAGCCCTCAGTGCAAGGGTTGTAAGTTATGACCTGGGGAGATATAAGGTTTTTTTTTATAGAAAGGGTGGTCATATAAACTTCAGAGGAGACTCATTGGATTAGTAATAAGAAATTCTAGTCCCTTTTTAATTTTGAAAGTTATCGGAGAGTGGATACTCCAGCCCCAATACCGCCTATTTTCCAGAAACGCATCTGATAATAATTTTTGAGATGGCTAGCTGTTGTCATAGAAAATTAGAAAAAGGCTTATTTGATTGAAAATTGAAAGAGCTAGTGCCCTTTTTAATAGTCAAAAGTTATTGGAGGCCAACAAGCTCCCCCCCCCCACACCTATCAATTCCCAAAACATATCTAATAACAATTTTAACATATCCATTTTGTTCAGCGTAGTTGAAAGGTCTTGAAATTATGTCTTTGAGGACGACAACTCCCTCATAGCCCTCAGCGCAAGGGTTGTAAGTTATACCCCGAGGGCATATAAGGTGTTTATGGAAAGGGTGGCCAAATAAACTCCGGAAGGCGCTCATTGGATCAGAAATCAGATGTTCTAGTATCCTTTTTAAGAGTCAAAGTGATCGGGGGGTAGCCAGCCCCCACGATGAATTTTCAACAAATGCATCCGATAGAAAGTTTGAGAGTCCTTAGTTCAAAAATGGTCTAAAGATTATATAACAAGGCCTTTGAGGTTTACAAAATCCCACAGAGTCTGAGGGTATGGGATGTAAGTTATGCCCCAGGGGCATATAAGGTTTTAACGGAAGGGGTGGTAGTGTGAACTTTAGAAGAGGCTCATTTGATTGGAAATGTACAGTTTTAGCTTCCTTTTAAGCGTCAAATACGACAGAGAACAACTAGTGCCCCCCCCCTGTCATCCTCTTTTCCAGAAACGCATTCAATTGAAATTGTGAGATATCCATTTTGTTACAAACAGTCCAAAAATCATATAACAACGTCTTAGGATGGACACAATTCCCCAGAGCCTATGGGAAAGGGCTGTAAGTTACGCCCCGGGCCATTTAAGGTTTTATGGAACGGGTGGTCGTATAAACTTTGGATCGGATGAAGCTTATTTGATTGGAAGTCGGAAACTTTAGTGCCCGTTTTAAGAGTCATTACTAAATGGATCGCAATCAGCCCCCCTTCCAAGCCTATAAACCCCAAAACACATCTGATCAAAATTTTAAGAGATCTATTTTGTTCAGCATTGTTGAAAGGTCCAGTAATTGTGTTTTTGGGGATGTCAGCCTCCCCACAGTCCTTAGGACATGCGCTATAAGTTAGGCAATTCGTTCATTGTTTACACATAGTATATATTATTGAAAAAGGTATTCATGTTTGAACTTTACTAGAAGACGAAGGGCATTCATGTGAGCCTTTCAGAGAATGTAGAGGGAAGTGTTGTACTGAATAAAACACGTTATGTGTATACATATTGTCAAAAAGGTGTAACACAGGAATAACTGAATATATTAATTTGGAAAATTCAGGAAATAATAAGGAAGATGATCATAAAGACAATATTTGCATGCTACCAATACTACTACAACTGCCACACTACTCCTTTTAGAGTATTGAGGGAAAATTTGAACTAAATCAATAGACGCTATGTGCATGCACATTGTCAAAATAGGGTATCTCAAGGATCGATTTGGGTATTAAGTTGGAACTTTCAGAGAATGCTTAAAGGGGAAGATCATCTCCCCGAAAAGCAATATGTGCAGACTACTGCTATTACTACTGGTAATGCTAGATATACTACTACTACTACTACTACTACTTCTACCGCAACTACTTGTAAGGCTAAGAGCATTGAGATGTAAATTTCAAGCAGTATATGAACATACAGGTTATCCAAAGGACATTTCAGCATCGTCATATCAATGGCTAATTGTATCAAATTGAAACTTCTAGGACTTGATCAGGGATATGTTCTACTGACAAAAGGTAATTTGTTAACAAGACTGCTGCTAGCAGTACTACCGCTATTCAATACTATTAATATCAATATTACTACTGTGACTAGTATTACAACTATGCCTAAGGGTATGAAGGAGAAATTATAAAGGAATATTGAGGGGGAAGGTGAGCTGAATCACAAATGTTATCTGTATGCAGGTTGTCAAAAAGGTTCAACAGCAATATCTTAGGAACAGTTGAGTGTGTGAAGTTGAAACTAACAGAGCTTGTTGTGAGGGATGTTGAACTAACCAAAAGAAAATATTTGCATCCTAATGCTACTGCTTTTAGTCATACTACTACTACTGTTACTGTTATTAATACTTCTATTACTACTACTGTAACCAAATCTCAGGCTACTACTATTAATACTATTGCTACTACTACTACTATTGCTATTAAAACTAAGGGTATTAAGGCGGAAAAATAGGATGTATAGAAAGTGCGTGGAGTAACCCCCAGGCCTTCTCAAGACCAGAACATAATTTGCACTTTACTGAAAACAAAATACGTTTTAAATGTTTTCACTTTTTTCTCTTTCGTAAATAAAAACTTATCAAAACTTTAAGGAATAAATATCAGCATATGTCAATTAAACTGACAATCCACGGTAGGTTTTTTTTTTTTTTTTTTTTTTTTTTTTTGGTGAAACGCAAATTGTGTTCTGGTTTGAAGAAGGCGGGTGGCTATTAGCCCTACTCATGTTAATTGTTGCTCGTTTTAAGTTTGGCTTGGCTATTTATTGTAATTTCTTTCTGAGTTTCATTTATTTACTGACAGTGATTTGAGATAGTTTTACTCTTGGAAGATTATTTTACTTTATTTCTCCACATTTTGGTTTAATGGAGCTCTATATTTTTCTTTGAAAAACTTGTTTTGTGGAATAAGTTTTTTAAATTAATTGGGGATGTAGATAGGACAAATGTAGCCAGTTATATCTATCTAACACAATCATTTATTTATCCAGTACGATGTCTAAAAGAAGACCCAAAAAACTTAGCTAAAGAAAAGGCCATTGCTAAAGTGTCCAAAGTAATCAAAATCCAAAAACATGTCAAAAATGAAAATGAACATCAAAGACACGCGCGGTTTGAAAATATGCGGAAACGACAACTAGAGTGTATAAAAAATGAAAAAGAAGAGCAAAGATACACGCGGTTAGAAGATGAACGAAAACGAGAATTAGAGCGTATGAAAAATGAAAATTAATAGCAAATGTACTATTTTACCGTCGAAAATGATAAGTGATGATGATTGGGTTTAGGATTTTGAGATGGATGACGTCATCAATACTTATCAGGCTTTTGTTAAGAAAACAAGGCTTCGACGATATGTGTTTTATAATGAAAAAAGACAAGCTGAATCATCAGTTGCGACAACACCAATACTTGCAGCTAAAGAAAAGGCCATTTCTAAAGTGTCTGAAGTAATCGAAATTTAAAAACGTATCAAAAATGAAAATGATCAGCAAAAACACGGGTTGTTAGAAGATATGCGAAAACCATAGTTAGAGCGAATGAAAAATGAAGAAGAACAGCAAAGATATAGGTGGTTAGAAGACATACGAAAACGACAATTAGAGCGCATAAAAAATGAATATTAACAGTAAAGATACGGTTTCACAGTAAAAATTAAAGCGATGATGATTGGGTTTGGGATTTTGATATGGATGAAGTCATTAACGCTTACCAGGCCTTTGTTAAGAAAACAAAGGTTTGACGACATGTGTTTCATAATGACAAAAGACAAGCCGTGGCAAAAGTCAGCGTTCAACATACTATAAAACCTCCAAAACCTGAGAGTGCATCAGCCTCTGTTAAAAAAAAAAAACAAAGCGTCGGCGTTATGTTCTTCATAATGACAAAAGACAAGCTGAGGCAAAAGAAGCAAATTATAAAGAACCACAGATACAACGAAAAGAAATTTTCCTATTGTTGGATTTACCAAAAAGGACAAGAAATGGAGAAAAACATGCAACGCCTGACAGGCAAGATGAGAAGAGATACAAGCCTTGCAGTGGCCAGGGAGTTTTTTCATTAGAAATAGATCTACAGAGACAATGGGCAACTCAAGAAAGAAAAAGAAGGGTAGCCCAGCCAACAGAAACAGCACCTGGCTTTCCAGAAGATTTTTAGTTTTCAGTTAATAAGGGTTGCAGTGGATCTACAGAGACAATTGGCAGCCCAAGAAAGAAGAAGAAGTGTAGCTCAGCCAACACAAGTTATACCTGCCTTTGCAGAAGATTTTCAGTTTTCAGTTAATCCGGGTTGCAGCAGTAGTTTTATTAAAAGCTATGCTAAAGAACGAACTCTTGTTTATACTAACTTGTATAGGCAACTTTGCATAAGGGACCAATATAGCTTATTATGATCCGGGCTTGCAGCGGTAGCTAGTAACCTAGCAAGAGAGATCGGTATCGGTATAGAGGATCGGTATAGTTAGTTATAAACACGGATTATTTAAGTTTTATCGGTATTATGGCTGAAGAGATAACTGAAACCTAGCAAAGAACAAACGATGGCAGATATCCAGGTTGCAGCGGTAGCTAGCAACCTAATAAGAGACGATCATGTCCCTTAATATAAAAAGAAATATCGCATAACTCCTAAAACTAGAGTCAGATCATCAAAAAAGAAGTACACTAGTAGAACGCTATTATTACATTATTAAAATGTTTAATTCAAACAAGAAAAAGGCCTGAAAATTTTTAAATTAGTTTGTTTTTTTGTTAGATAAAATTCACTCGCTACGTGATTAAGCTTACAGGTTCGAACGCAACCAGTTATATAATGCCAGTAGGATGGTCCAAAAAACAAAAAATTGCCATTATTACAAATGATGATTCGATATTTGACAAGGGATTACAACAATCCTAAAACAGTAAAAAAGAAAACCAAAAGTTTAAAGCTTAGTAGAAATCGTTGTTAGAAAAACATCATTACCGAATTTCTTCTCTTGCAAGCATAAGCAATGTCTTTTTAAGACATGAAAAATACTTGTAATTTTTTTGATTTTTTTTAAATTCAGTTCAGAATCACTAAACAATAGTTTAAAATCATGCTTGAATTTTGCTTTAATAGTCGCTAGACAATAGTTCAAAACATGCTTTAACAATCAAATATCTTTGAAAAGACTTCAGTATGAAAAGACAGTAAATTGTCTGCGGTTAGAAGACAAGCGACAATGAGAATTCATATATAGAAGCCTACTGCGTGCTGAATGCCGGGGTCCAGCCACTGGTAATTACAAAAATATTTGTATATTTTTATCAAGGGATTGCAACAATTCGAAAACCTTGAAAAAGAAAACCATATGTTTGAAGCTTAGAAGATATCTTTGTTAGAAATCGGACTTGCTTTAATAATCAAATATCTTTGAAAAGACCCCAGTATGAAATGACAGCAAATTGTCTCAAATTGTCTGCGGATAAAAGATAAGTGACTATGACAATACATCTATAGCAGCCTGCCGCGTGTCAAGTGCCGGGGCCCGGCGGCGAACCTGCCGTGCTCCTGACACTATATATATATATATATATATATATATATATATATATATATATATATATATATATATATATATATATATATATATATATATATATATATATATATAATATATATATATATATATATATATATATATATATATATATATATTATATATATATATATATATATATATATATATATATATATATATATATATATATATATATATATATATATATTATATATATAAAGTTTGCTATTATTTTTATTAGATATTCAAAGCCTGGATTACATACAAAATAGTGGTCACGGCTGGATTACTAGCAGACAGGATTTGAAAAGAACTATAAAATATATCGGTAAAACTAAAAACTGATTGAAATTTTAACAAAAATAAAAATGCCGATTGTGTATCTCCCTATTTATAAATTAGAAAATGAATAAGGCTCCACCGAAGATACTAGACTTGTCTATTTGACAAACTGATCCATTAGTAGCGTGTGTTCAACCCTATCCTTTTGTCTTTGCAGGTTGGTTGGGTTAAAGCAGACAACAAGGCTATTCAAGCGATTCATACACATGTTGTAACGCACAATCCACGGGTGTCCGTAACACATTCAGGTCCCCACATCTGGAACCTTCATATAAGCAATGTTCGTGAGGAAGATGCTGGAACTTATATGTGCCAAATAAACACTGATCCAATGAAAAGTCAGGTAAGTATGAAAAATAGCAAATACTTAAAGTTCCCTTTAATGGCAAATTTTTACTGTGCTTATCTCGTAAGGACAAAACGATATATACACGGTAAAGCTGCTTAATGTGATCAAGTAATTATTTCCCCCTGAAATTCAAAGACTGGTATTATTTACCAAATTCGATTTTTTAAGAGGGTCAGTTTCTAGGGCACTAATTGGGGGAAGAAGGAATTGCCCCAAAATTTTGAAAATACGTTTTTTTGGTATGCAAGTGAAAAGTCAGGTAAGAATGAAAAAATAGTAAATGTTTAGAAATTTCAGTTTAATTGGAAATATTCACTTTTCTAAACCCTTAAGGACCAAAATATATAATTATACACGGTAAAGTCTTTACCCTGATCAAGGAATTATTCACCCCTGGAGACACGCGGGGTTAAAAAACATACAAAACCGAAAATGTGAGCGATCCAAAACTTAAAACGAAGAGCAAAAACACTCGCGGTTAAAAGAAAAGCAGCAGCGTGTCAAAAACGAAATGAAGAGAAAATACATACGCGGTGAGAAGACATGCAACACGGAGCATATGAGCGAGTCAGAAATGAAAATGAAGAGCAGATACGCACAGGGTTAGAAGAACAGTTTCGGAGTGTCAAAAATGAAAATGAAAAGCAAAGACACACGCGATTAGAAGACGAGCGACACCGAACATGTGAGCGAGTCAAATAAAATCAACCTGGACAGCGAGAATTGAAACATATCAAAATTAAAATGGTAGCAATGATAATTGGGTCTGGGATTTTGACATGAATAAGGTCAGCCTCAAAGTCTTCATAAAAATCCTCGGAGATGCCGACAAGTTTCGCAAACATCTCGTGTGTTTGAACGTCCCTGTCTTCCAACAGTATGATTTCTACATCATCTGCAATCTAAAAAAGAATAATATTAACACACATATTTACACATGAAGCAATGTCTGCTGCTTAGATGTGTTAGAGGGTGTCCGCGTTAGCATTTAATTTCCCTGGTCTTGCACAGATTGTGAAACTACCTCACTACCTCAAACCGCAGTATGTCGCCCATATAGGTAGTAGCGGACTCGTGAGAGGGCCAAAACCACTGCAAGACACTCATTCTCGATCGTTGCATATCGACAGCAATTGGAGCTGGACAGGGTGGCTCCAATTGCTATGTCGGAAGCGTCTGTTTGCAAGAAAAATGTCTTGGAAAAGTCAGGAGGATACAAAACTGGGTATGATCCAAGTCTGCATTTCAGTTTTTCGAACAAGCCTTGGTGTTTAGGCTTCCTTGGTAAAATGTCAGGTACTTGTTTCCTGGTTAGTGCACTGAGTTCCCTTGTGAGTCCGGCATACCCCTTAATGAACCGAGAACAATAATTGGTCATTCCAAGGAAGGTTTACAGTGCTTTCTTGGTTGCTGGGCGCTGAAATGCTTTGATTGCTTGTACTTTATTCAGTACTGGACTGATCGTACCTTCCCCAATGGTGTGTGTCAAATATTCTACTTTGGTATAACCAAACCTACTCTTCCTGGTATTGATTTTTAGGTGCGCCTTGTTCAGACGTTTTAATGATTCACTCAGGAGTCTCAGGAGCTCTGCTAAATTGTCGCTGAAAATTATTATGTCATCGAAGTATGCTCGAGCATGTGGGTATTATCTCAATACTTCATCGACCATCCGCTGGAAAGTGGCGGGTGTGCCTTTTAGCCCAAATGGCATAACACGAAACTGGTAATGACCAAATGGAGTTGAAAATGCAGTTTTCTCGACCGAACTACTTGCCATTTTTACTTGCCAGTATCCTTTTTGGCAGTCTATTATCGAGAAGAACTGGGCAATCCGGAAGTTTTCCAATATTTGATCAATGCGTGGCATGGGGTAGGCATCGAATATAGTCATAGCATTTACTTGCCTATAGTCAATGCAAAACCTGCAAAAAAACTCGCCGTTTTTTTTTCACGAGAACTACAGGTGCTCTGCTACATTGTCGCTGAAAACTATTATGTCATCGAAGTATGTTCGAGTATGTGGGTATTATCTCAATACTTCATCGATTATCCGCTGGAAAGTGGCGGGTGTGCCTTTTATCCCAAATGGCATTACACGAAACTGGTAATGACCAAATGGAGTTGAAAATGCAGTTTTCTTGACCACACTACTTGCCGTCTTGACTTGCCAGAATCCTTTTTGGCAGTCTATTATCGAGAAGAACTGGGCAATCCGGAAGTTTTCCAATATTTGATCAATGCGCAGCAAGGGATAGGCGTCGAATTTAGTTATAACATTTACTTGCCTATAGTTAATGCAAAACCTCCATTCGCTGTCCTTTTTTTCACGAGGACTACAGGGGACGACCATTCGCTATGTGAAGGTTCGGTAACGCCATCTTGTAACATTTTTTTCAATTCTCTTTCAGCACTTCGCTCTGAGACTGTGGCACAGGATACGATGGAACTCGAATGGGATGGTGGGTTCCAATGTGTATTTAGTGTTCTACATTTGCAGTCCCAAGACTCGTTGACAGAGCTTCTATCTGGGCCATGATGTTTTTTGGGATTTCTTCCTTCCTATCGTGTGGCAAGGCTGGATTTATGTTCGGTATTACTTCATATCCCTCTTTTTCATAGGTTTGAATGACAACTGTGTTTTCTTCTTCTTCATAGACCTTTGCGACGAAAACTTCATTGTTATCTTTCTCATCTCTTTCCTCAAACTTCCTTAGGAGGTTGATGTGATAGATTACTTTCTTTTTTTCTTGAGCCTCCGAGCTCTATTTCATTGTCGACTGGGGAAATAATACGCAGCACCTTGAATGGTCCTTACCAACGGTCATTAATTTTGTTACTTCCTTCAGGTAGTAACAGTTAAACTTGGTCACCGATAGACAAGGTCCTTTGATTCGTTGCTCAGTCGTAGTACTGCTTCATTTTTACTGCTTCAGTTTCTTTTGTTTCTGTGGTGAAATCGCATATTTCCGATAATCGCACGCGCATCTCTCGAATTTATTCTGCAATAATTATTGGGTCTTCTCCCGTATTATCTTCCCATTCTTATTGCATTAGGTCCAGGAACCCGCGAGGATTCCCTCCATATAGCACCTCGAATGGGCTATACCCCAGACACGGAAGCGTTGTTTCTCGATATGCGAATAGTAAGAAGGGTGTAAACTTGTGCCAGTCGTTAGTTGATGTCCCCGAGTATTTGCGAAGCATGGATATTAGAGTCCTGTTGAACCTTTCGGTTTGCCCATCTGTCTCCCGGTGGTACGAACTTGTCCTTATTATCCTTATATTCAGTACCTGGTACATTTTCTTTAAGACCGACGACAAAAACTGAGCTCCTTGATCTGTCAAGATTTCGTCGGGAATTCCATAACGTGAGAAAAACTTGGCAACTTCATTTGCAATAACGGATGATTTTTTGACCGCAGTGGTATAGCTTCAGGATATCTAAATCCATAGTCAGTAATCACTAGAAGCCACCGATGACCTGCAGAGCTTTTAGGTAGGGGTCCAACTATATCCATGGCGATTCGCAAGAATGGCTTAATTACGCTGGGAAGAGGCCCAAGGGGTACCTTGTCCTTTGGTTTGCGTCTGGCGGTCATTTGACAGGCTGCACATGACTTTATGTAACTACCGATGTCCTTGTAAATTTGTGGCCACCAAAAACGACGTAGGATGCAATCAGTGGTCCGCGCCTTGCCTAAATGACCACTCATCCCACTATCATGACCTATCTTGCTAATCTGTGATCTATACTCACTGGAAAGAATAAGCTGCTTTTTTGTTCTATCAAGATGATCAGTCCAAAGTCGGTAATAAATTCCGTCTTGGAATAAAACTGCCGAGGAAGAGAGCCATCAATTTCTTGCAGTGCTTTTTCCTTGACAAAATTCAAAGTTGGGTCATTTTCTTGTAGCTGAGAAAGTTTTCCAGATCTGGTTGTCAGGTGTTCACTGCAGGTTTCTATGCTACTGTCTAATTCCTGATCAGAAGCCAGATTTCCAGCTTGGGTTGTAGAGTCTGAAATCAGTCCCTTGTTGTAGGGATCAGACTGATCTGTGGCAGACAAATGAGGCAGGGTAGTGACCTCTGTCTGAGAAATCGTTTATCCTGAGCTTGAAACATCTTGCGGTTTTATCACTGATGACATGTCACAGGCGTCCGAATAATGCAGAGCCACAGTCGGCGCTGTATGGAACTCTGGTTCCGAGCTTGGACCACTATGATTCCTTGATAATCTCTGCCTGGCTTGAGATCGTGTCACCAAAAAGGCTTCTTTCGTTTCCGCTTCGGGTAGATCCTGGACGTTAATCGGAAGCAAGTTCTCTTTGCATCTCGGAAAACTCCTTCACAGTATAATGTTTTGGGGTAACGTGGGGCAGATCCCCGCTTCAACCAGTTCTTCAAGAATTTTTCCTACGTGATTCATAAGCTGTATCATCAGAAGTCTGACGGCAAATTTTATTTTGCGGCCTTACGCCGTAACATACTTCAAAGTTTTCCCAGCAATGATTCAATGAGTCCTGAGTCAACCACTAAAGGTAGCATTTTCCCTTTGCAGCGAGCCTTGACAACTTATCCAGGCATGGGGGTTGATAGCTCCTCCGCCAGAGTAGATGAATATACCCTTTCCCCTTTAGGCTCTCGGGTTTGGAGTTTGCCTACCCTGAATTCTTCTGTTGTATGTGACGTTGAGTTAGGATGGTAATAGCAACGTTTTGGTGAGGGTTTGTGTGATTTGCCTTCCACACCAGGAATCTATTGAAGCTTGGTGAGAGGTCCCTTTGTTCGAGCTACCTCCTTCTTCAACGGTCCCAGTCATCGGCCTTTCCGATGCATTCTCTAAGGGTTTTTTGCACCACTCTGACCTAAGAAAACCCTAAGGTCTGGGTTAGCAGTTGTAATGAACTGTTCCACTACCATTTTTTAAAGGACCTGATCTAAATAACTGACCAGGTTGGGTTATGTCGTTCTTTGTTCCTCCAGCTTCCCAAAACAGAGCCATTTTTCGGCTGTGGTAGTTACGTAGTCCCGTATTCTGAATAAGACTCACCTAAGCGCATGCTAGCATGTCGAAATCGTTGGAGAAAAGTCTCGCTATTGACATGGACCTTCTTGAGAATTGCTGTTGTGACCTCGTCGAAGTCACTAGCTTTTGCAGTTGGTTGGGCTGTATAAGCCTGCAGAGCCTTCCCGGACAGGTTTGCTGCAAGTCTGGCCACCCAAGCGGCTTGAGGTAAATTGCAGGCAGTTGCAGTCCTTGCAAAAGCTTTCAAGTAGGCCTCCACGTCGTCACCTTCTCTCAGTGGGACTGTATAGAAGGTCGTGGCTCCAGACTCAGTGAGAGTCCGAATGCTAGAATCTACAAGCTCTCGGTCTTGTTGCATCTCCTTCTTCAGATGATGTACTAAAGACAGCTGGTTTTCTTCGTTCAGCTTCCGCTCTACCATTAAAGCTTCTCCTGTTTCTGCTGGTTTTCCACCAAGGCTTTTGTCGTCTGTACCACTGAAGAGGTTTTTAGCAATGACTTCAAGACAGTCTGGTCCATCTTCGACGTTGTTTCTAGATCTTCCCCTTCAGAATTATGCTTGGATCTTGACCTTGTGTGGTAAGGAACGAAGTCAATCCTT
>CM051264.1:54654197-54671697 GCA_027921565.1 Artemia sinica
CAGTGATCAAAGGCTTCAGGCGCCATCGGTTAGGCAAATTCTCATGAAACATCATGAAAAAATGTTGAACTATAAAAGATAAATAAAATCGTGCTGAGGCGCTCTTGGTTGATAACGCGCCAAGAAAACGGGTGACATAGGTGAGAAATTAGTAAGCAGATCCCGCGTCAATCTTGTCAGTGAACCTCTCTAAAGAAAGTCTTAGAACAGCAGCCTGGAGAATATGTTCCATGAAGTGTGACTTAACGCACGCTTTCAAACTGAGTGATGGCCACACCTCAGCTCAGCTTGATTCCAAATTGATCCTCGACATGGGTATCAGCGGTAATTAGCTATCGAGGGTTCAAAAGAGCTGACATCGGGTTGAAGAATGGCTCAGGCGATTTCCTTCTTGTTGCTAGATTAAAACTGAAGCTTTCAAAGCGCAAGATATCAGACTACACCTTAGATATGGCATTCAGATACGTTAAATCCTATAAGCCAGGTCTAAGTTTGACATAGAGTTGAGGAGCCGCTTTTTAGTTTTGGAACAATTACAACAAGAAAATTAAAGTCAACAAGAGGGTGCTACAGAGAAAACTTTTTCGAAGATAGAAGATATTACATAATATGTCCCTGATCAAGTCCCTGAAAAGAGAACGAATGGTACTGACATGCAGAGCATCACCGAAACCATCACTGTCTTGCATGACAAGAAGCCGCATCGAACAAGACGGTATTCAGAGAGCTCCTTAAGAAATCACATAAGCCGGCAGGTACGAATGAAAGTGCCTACTGGGAAACACTTGCCATAAGTTTATAAGAGGTACCAGATATAAACTTGACCCATAGACAACTTAGTATCCTCAGATTTCTGGAAAAAAAGCTTGGAAACATAGTTTGGAAAAGACAACAAATACATTCACGGAAAATGTAAAAATAGCGGACGGGACTATCATCACAGGATGACTAAATGGAATGGACCGATAGAAAGAACATTTCAAAGATTTGCTCAATAGGAAAGGCAACGCTACGCCCAAGTTTTTGCCCTTCAGTCCAGCCAAAACATGCAGCCTGTTGCTTCATCATATCTGGAGTAGTATCCTTGCGACTTGTCTTTACCTTCGAAAGAGCTTGGAACACACAGCTGGGGAAATTTTTGTAATTAGTAATTTACAACCACTGCTACTAACATGCTCACTGCAGCACCAAGCCATCCGAGGTCAGCACGGCCACACGCACTCTCCGTCCATTTCAATCTGTCTCTCAATCAGGATCCAATGTAAATGCTGTGTTGTTTGCTAGGATTTACTTTCCACGAGGAAATTTCCCCGAGCTAAAAGAGCTATTAGTAAGATCATAAAATGTTCGGCATTACCAATTCTTTTAAACTATATTACAGATTTGATTATGAAAACCAGCATGGTCACACCAAGATGATGATGTCGTCATTTCAGCATAAGGAACTGATGCTGATATTGAATAAGCTGACGATGGCACTCTATTCGCAGGCTCCACCAAGAGAGCAAAATATGATACAAAGAATAGTGATGGCTTCTAGCGAGACTGGGCTTGCGATTAGTATTCACGAGGCAAAGCATATCTCAACAAAGAGAAAACTTGATATCTCAACAGAAAATCTACTGAGAGGATGAAAGAGTTCAGACTTCTGTGGGCATTATCAAATGATAAAGACGGAGCTTGTAGTGAGATTCAAGGCAGGATTAGCATAGCTTGGTTCGTCTTTGGCTTGCTCCGAAGAACATCATGGACTAGAAGGGAAATTAACCTCGTGACGAAACTCAGGATGCATGCATTAAATTTTGTTCCGTGTTAGTAAGAACTGCCCCTCAAGGCGAAGGAAGAGTGCCAGACTAACACTCTTGATTGACACTACCATTATCAAGAAAGTTGATATTAGCAACAATAGGATGTCGTGAAGAATCAGCAACTAAGAGTTGATGAAAATATGCATACTAAAACTTGACATTTCTACTTTGATCAAGAAAAGACGTCACATGCGGCTAGGCCATATAAGGAGGTGCCAAAAAGAGACCCTGACACGTCAGGTACTACTAGCATGGAACGAAAACCAGGTTGTCAGAAAAAATCGCAGCAGAACATCATCAAAAAGGATGTCAAACCTCTTTTAGGTTTCTGGAAGCCATGATCTCAAATGGGACAAGGCTTTGTTGGCGTTTATTCATCCGAAAACATTAGACAACACCCGATAGAACATTTGGTCCAGTAGCTTTTTAATGCTAAGCTGGGCTAAACAGTTTGTCTTATGCTTTCGATCCACATTTCCAGAAATTTTTTTAGTTAATACTCATAACCGTCCCTGATATACCGTAGCTGCACCCTTTTGACAGTCTAGAGGCACAAAGTGCCTTTTAAGCTAGCTCAACATCCCCCACATTATTCATTGAAAGTTTCATTTTAATACCCTCAGCTATTTCCGATATTGTAGGTACATTGTTTTGACAACCTGAATATACATACTTGTTACATTTAATTTAACACCCCTTTCAACATTCCCTGAAAGTTTCAACTTGAAACCCTAAAGCCATTCCTGAAATACTGCAGATACATCCTTTTGACAACTTTGATTCAGAAAGTGTCTTGCCTGCACAAAGCGATTTTGGATTTAGTTCAACATTTCCCTTAAGATACCCTAAAAGGTTCAGTTTAATACCCTTAGCCGTTCCTGAGATATTGTTGATTAGCCTTTTCGACAGCCTGGATGTACAAAGTGTCTTTTTATTTAGTTCAACAACCCTCTTAGTATTCCCTTAAGGCTTAAACTCAATACTCTTGGCTATTTCTGAGAAATCACGGATTCACCGTTGTAGCAACTTGGATGCTCTTAGTACATTTTAATTTAGTTCTATATCCCCCTCCACCTACCTTGAAAAGTTCGACTTTATACCCTTGGCCGTTCCTGATACATTGTATATACGGCCTTTGGACACACTGAATGTCCATAGTGTTTTTCATTTAACTCAATATCCCCCCAATATTTCTTGAGAACTCCCTCTTAGTATCCTTAGGCTTTTTGAAGATCCGGAATCTAACGACGCTCCTTTCCTAATAATAAAACTTATCTGTAAAAAATGTGTAAATTCCATGATTTACAACCATCGCCCCAGGGACAGCGGACTTTTAATTCTAACACCTAGTGCTTTACTGAAAACGCAAAAATGACCACAATTCTCTTAGAAGGAGAAAACTAGGTAAGTGTCCTGTAGGAAATGAACGACTTATTCATAAGGATTTTAATTGTCTTTAACCGGTTATGATTTCGATAGTTTTAATAAAAGGTAAAGGATCTGACACTAGACTTCACAATCACTACTGGCGGTTCTGGTCACCGTTTCCTGGACCTTCAGCCAAGAACTATAGCTGGTTTTGGGGCCAGCCCTCCTGTGTTTTGGCACACCCTTCCTACCTATCTTTCCTAGATTTCTCTATGTATCCATTTGGAGCTGAGGTGACTCTGGATAAGCTTACAAAGTCGCACCACTGACCCCCTCCCAAAACAAATAATTCGTGGCTATTATTATCATCTAAAAACTCAAATAAGCTAAAAAACGTATTCACGCTCGTTTTCCTTGTGCTCATAAGATTGAGCTTTATGTCTAGTTTAAGCTAGCTTTCATACTCATCCTCAAGTAAAACAGCATTCCCTTCTATTGCTACAAAAGAAAGGCCAAAGAGCATATTACTTAAATAAAAGTTTCATTTCTTGCTTTTGTCGTCGTTTTAGAAAAGCAAGTCACACGAAATTAACTTTTTTAAATTCTTTCAGATTTTGAAGAAAATTCAAGCCTCCAGAAACACATTTCTTTAGAAATGCCGTCAAAACTTCTCAAAACTTTCTATTAAGAAAATACCAATCCAAAAAGAAAAAGTCGTTTTCTCCGAGTTAGGCATTCCTTGATGCTACTGAAGCATAACATCACAACTTACTCTTAGCAAATGTTCATTTGTAAACAAAATATTATCCATAAGAAATTGAGTTAAATTTTGGGACATTTAGCTAAAAAATGAAACCAGGTTTTGCTGTTCAAGCTAGGAAGGTATTGGACAAAAATTGTGTTAAAAAATTTTCAAACCCTTTCCCCAAAAAAGCTTCTTTAAGTAAAGGGAAAAGGAAAATTACCATAAGTAAGAGCGGCCCTACCATAAACTCTTGAAATGCCTGATCGCCGTTGGCTTCATTCACATCATTTATTTCTGAAGCAGTTCCAGAGATATTGTAAATAGCGTGTTTTGGGCGTCAATATCGTCTTTTCATTTACCGAAAAAATGCATATCGTTTCTGGAAAATACCCTCCGGAAGTCTTGCCATAATAATCAATCTTTAAAAGATCAGGCTGATCGAAAAAACAAGACCAAATATGCTCGTGTATTCTGCTTAAACCTTGCGTATGGACATCGGGTAATTTACGCACTTTAAGGCCCTTGTCCCCTGAAGCTGCGGGGACACGTCAATCCAAGAGGGATTTTTAATAGACCTTTCAGTTATTCTGATCAACCGAAAATTACCACGGAAAGGGGTCAACTGTCTTCCAATTTCCAAATGAATGAACCCCCTTCCAAGTTTCTACGGCCAAGCCTTCCGTGCGAAGTGGTCGGGAAAAAATTAATACGCAGGACGCACATGGCTCTTTGCTAATATGCTAAATAAAAAAACAAAACAAGCCTTTTCAAATGAAAGTAAGGAGCAACATTAAAATTTAAAACGAGCAGAAATTATTACGTTTATGAAGGGGATTCCCCCTCCTCAACACCTCACTCTTTACGCTAATCATTTGAAAATCATAAATATCTTCTCAGGTTCGTAGCCTTTAATCAGTAGTATTAAACTTAACGAAACTTATATATTTGAAATGAACAAAATAAGCCTATTCTTTTGATATATCTATTGGTATCAAAATCTTGTGTTTTAGAGTTTCGATTACTATTGAGCCGACTCACTCCCTAGTTACAGTTTGTTACCACGAACTGTTTGACAACACTGGTACATAAAAAGAAAATTGCGCTATCCCTAAAATCTACGGTCCGCTGCTTCCAATCATTTTACTCGATTCAATAATTCGCCAATTGATTCAAAATGGAAAACGAATCGCTTATTTTGATTGAAGCGTAATACAACAATCAGATAAAAATATACCGCACTGGCTGAGAATTACTTACAAAAAAAAACGAAGAATTAAAAGAGGAAAGAGAATTTCTATAAATGAAATTCAGAAAGTTCTATAAATATTTTGCCCGACTACTTCTCCTCACTCATCACCAATATGAAAAGGGGAAACATATGAAAAAGAATAAATATGCAAAAAAAAACTAATTATCAAAAACAAAACAATACAAAAAATAGTAAAATTAGAAGAGCCGTCCAAAGTCTACAACTTCAAGAAGGTGACTAAAAAATAAACATGGATATTGAATGAATGATTAAACATTCATAGGGAATTTATTTTATTTGGGGCACTTAAATTAGCTAATCTCTTGCCAGGTTTTAAAGCATCTAAATTTTCCTTTGCCTGAGAAAAGATTGACACGCTAATGCCTGGTATCTATCATAAATATAGGAAAAAATTGAAGAATTTTAATCAAGGTGTTTCATAAATGACGCTAATGAAGGCTTTAACGAACTGTTAGTAAAGAGTGATACGTGCCAATAGTATCTGAAACTCTAAAAAATAAAAGTTAGAAAACAATGTATGTCGCACATTCAAGAATCCACATTTTATGTTAATGCCAAATAATTTAAATTCAATAGATTTATGGCGCCCATCAAGAGTTATTTGAGCATGTACTTTACATGATTTTTCAAAGGGTAGGAATCACCCTCTAAAAGTGGTTCCTTGTTGATGAAAATTGAACCTTCAGATTCTGGATGCCTAAGAATCCCCTCAAAGAACTTTCTAGCTCCTCATTACGAAAATACTAAATATTCTGAATTAGAATCAATTTTTTTCACTGTCTAATAAAAGGATTTATCCCTATTTGAACTGTTATTCGTAATATGCTAAATTTCATATTTTTCTATGTAAAAGGTGCGTGTGTTTTTGCAGTGGGTTGTAATTTTTTACTGGGGTGATTTAGCCAGTGGTCTCAGAATTGTACGGAAATCTAGCACCCTTTTTTAGAGACCAAAATAAATGGAGGGCAACTCGATCCTTACCGTGCCCTTTTTTACCCCTGGTGGCCATCGTGGCCAAAGCAATCGTGTCATTTTACAGCCAAAATACGTAAGAAAAAATAATGATATCACAATGATACAGATATTTAGATTAAGGATACTTTACAATTTTCTAAGGATTAATAAGGCAAACAGCCCCAACTTATACAAATAATTAATTTTACATGATAAAATTACTTAATTACAAATAATTATTAATTACAAATATCTTAATTACAAATATCTTAATTATTATACAAATAATTAAGATATATTAATAACTTGAATTAAAAAGGAGCCGTTAGATTGCATTAAAATTGCATTAGATCCCTTGTTGGTATTTGGTTTGCATAAAAATTTCGTCCGAATAAATTTTGAAACTTCACAGACTTATCTTTTATGTGTGAAGGAAAATAATTATTTAAATATCGTATTCTAGGCCCCATGGACTAGGGCTGATAAATAAAATTTATGAGAAAAGTGAACATATTGTAATTTATCTTCGTAGTAAAATAAGTTTTCGTTCATCTTTAGTAGATTTTATGACCTCCTGTTCCCATGACCCCCCAAACCACAATCACAAGGGCTGCTTGAATCAAGGTAATGTCCATAGAATATAGCATAGAGGCTGTTTCAAATGTAAACTGAGAGTTCTAGTGCTCTTTTTGTGAGTTGGAAGTGGATAAGATCCCTTACTCTTTTTTTTTTATCTGGGATCTTATCGTTACAAAAAAGACGTGGGACTGAAAGTCAACATAGTTACTCCAATGATTAAGAAAGAAGTATACAAAAGCCCTTAATTCTGGAGACGAACTCCCTGTGAGACCCTTGAAATTACAATGAAAGAAAGACCCGTAACAACGAGCAGTATTTAAATAAGAAACAAGCCTTTTGAAATAAAAGAAAAGCGCGACATTAAAAGCTTAAACACATATAAATTATTCAGTATAGGGTGCAAACTTAACACCTGCTATTTTTGTCAAATTTTGGCTTTTCCACCAATTTCAAAATCTTTTTTTCAAAAACAAATGCATTGGCACAACTGCAAAGATTAAGAAGTTCATTTATTTTTTTCCAACGCCTCGAGAGCGGAAGGGTCTAGTTTTTAGGTAAATGAAATACTCGCAGATACTATCGAGCTAGGGTTTTGCTCTCTTAATTACGTCAAGCTAGGCACTAGTTAAACTTCCAAACGGTTCACGGTAACGAACTGTAAGTAAGGAGCGACCCGGCTCAATTGTAACCAAAAAACACTAAAAAACGGAATTTTGATACCAATAGATATATCAAAAGAATTGATTTATTATGGTGGTTTCAAATATATAAGTTTCACTAAGTTTAGTCTTACCCATTAAAGGCTGCGAGCCTCAGAAAATTTCACCGATTTTCCAAAAGGGGAAAAATACTCCCTAAAATTCATAAAATCTTAATGAAAATCACACCATTCGATTCAGCGTATCAGAAAAACCCTACTATAGAAGTTTCAAGCTCTTAACTGCAAAAATGTGCAATTTTGAATTTTTGCCAGAAGAAAGATCACAGATGCGTGTTTATTTATTTATTTTTTTTCTCAGGGGTGATCGTATTAACCCAGTGGTCCTAGAATATCGTAACAGTGCTCTTTCAAACGTAAATCAAAAGTTTTAGTGTCTTTTTTAAGTGACCAAAAAGATTGCAGGGCAACTAGACTATCCCGCCATTTTGAGACAGCCCTTTTGATCATAGCTGAAAGGCCCTATAACTATACCTTCGGATAAAATATACCCCCCCCCCCACACGGCCTCAGGGGAAAGGTCTTTAAGTTATAAAATTTGCCCATTGTTTACGCATAGTATTTGTTACTGACAAGTATGCGTACATTTTCGGATGGGGGGGGGGGACGAATTTTCCGCTGTTTTTTTTCTCCACGGGGGAATTTTCCATGGGAAGGGAAGTTTCCAGGGGATGAACTTGTCAGCGGAAATTATACACTAGGCGAATTTGCTAGAATTCTTATTCAAAATTATTTTTATATTTCTTGCTTTCCCGTTTCCGTCTCAATTTTATTCGTGGAATTCTTAAGGGTAATTGTCCGAGGTAATTTTCACCGGGGTTGAATTTTCTAGACGATATTTCCGTGGGGAGGGGATTTATCCGTGGAGGTGAGGCCAGATTTCCTGGCACTATTTAAAAAACGATCAGAAATAAATAAAAAAAAACTTTTTTCAACTGAAAGTAAGGAGCAACATTAAAACTTAAAAACAAACAGAATTTATGACGTATATGAAGGGGGTCGCCCCATCCTCAACACCTCGCTCTTTATTCTGAAGTTTCAATTTTATCCCAATTCTATAAGAATGACTCCTGAAACACAAGTGTCGTTTAATTAGAACAACAAGAAGCTTTTTTAAAAGTACTCAAAAACTTTAGCGTAAAGAGCGAGTTGTTGAGGAGGGGAAACTTGCTTCATGTACGCAACAATTTCTGTTCGTTTTAAGTTTTAATATTGCTCCTTACTTTCAGTTGAAAAAAGTCGTTTTTTTATTTAGTACAGTTGAGAGTAAAGGTTAAATCAATTTTACTAGCCAGACAGACTCATTTGCTCATCCATATCATATCATTTTTATAGTGTTTCTGCGTGGCTTAATGAATCAGCTAGTATATTTTTGTTAACATGCTGTGAGCTATGTCTCTTCAGAGTGTACATTGTTTATAATTTTACAGCTGTCATATTTTAGACTTCACCGACAGTTCAACTGAAAATTAAAAGGAAAATGTTTTCACCCTAACGCACTTTCTGTTATTATTCTAGGTATTAAACTGAGCAAAGTAAAACGGTCAATTCGTTGTCTCATGACCAAGGAAGAGACCACTCATGTCTGGAAATACATTTCAATTATTTATTGGGAACGTTCTAGAATTAAAAGAGATAAACAGAAAATACAAAGTCGTTTGTTCAAATGAGGTAAAGAGTTCGGATTCCAAACAAACAGATTATCCTATTTAAGAGGACCAATTAAAACTCTCTCTTTATGCTATCGTTTTGACATATTATAGACAATAGATAAAGGAGGAGAGGGCTTGAGCAAAATTCCCAGTGTCTAGGTCAAGGATACTCCGGAGAAAATGAAATGGACACCGTCGATTTTTTTTTCAAACAAAGGAGGGAGGGGTGGCCCGCATGCGCTTCTCCAAGGAAGGGAATGATTTTGAAGTAAAACTTTTGTTTTTACCAGAAAGCATTCATGTCTTATATGGATTATAAACAAAAATATTCTTTCTATTTTCGCCCTTCAAGTGGAAATGTATACAGCTTTGCTACAATTCGAAACCGACTGATTATCTCCATATTTTCCCTCGATAGCATTTGGCCCTTGTCAGTTAAAGATTATTTTCTTTTTTTGTTGACCAAAATGGCAAAAACTAGGACTTAAATGAGGCATTGCCACTTTTGTTACTAAAAATAGTCAACAAAACTTGGTATTTTGGTTGTAATGAGCCCTTTCTTGGTTCTATATGACTGCTGATTCGATGAGATAAAAAAAAAAAAATTAAAGGCATGTCCATGATAAAACTTCTCGGGCAAATGTTAAATGTTGTTTTATCTGTTTAGGAATCAATATCTTCCGGTGAAGACTCTTAGACATGCTGGATTTGATGATGAAGTTTTTTCTATAAAGATCAACCCCAATTTTGCCCCCTTTTATGAAATTAATAAAATTTTCATTTGCAAATAAGTTTGATAAGTAGTTTTGCACTTGATGAACCGGATATTTTGGAGTAACCACGACAGCTTCTTTTGTAACTATAGAACAATATTTTATTTTTTATTCTGGGTTACTATTCACCCGGGCATCTCTGTGCTTACGTTTCACGGACTGTTTGATTCATTTTGTTAGCTCCGGAATGAGGATAATAAGTTTCTTTTTAATGAATCCGAAGATTATTAAAAAAACATCATAGTTTAGTTTTCAAAAATACATCATCAATTGATTTGAGAGTTTTGTAAATATACTATTTTTATATTTGAGTAATAATTGTGTATGTATGTATGTATGTATTTAAGTATGTATTTAAGTATGTATGTATATTCTCAAAAACGGCTCCATATTCTTTTGGGATAATTGGTATCTTGGAATATTCTCACATAAAAAAAAGATATAGATAAATCAGAAGTCTGAGAAAAATCGTTAAGAGCCTTAATTTTGGTTTTTGTGAATGACGTCATGTACTATGTTATTACATCGTATAAGCATTTCTAATGACATCATATATGGTATCATATAAGTATTTTCTTATATGATGTTATGCATAGAATAAATAAGATTCTTGAGTTTCCAACGCAACAGTTTTTATATAATATAATGTCTGTTGAAAGGCCCAAAAAACGAAAATTTGCAGTTGCAGTTACGATGCAGTTACTATAGCTATCAAACGTGATAAGAAGTGGAATTTGACAACCATCAATTGCGATAACACCAAAATGGACAGCTAAAACAAAGACAATTGCTAAATTGTCTGAAGTAATCAAAATTCAAAAACATTTTAAAAATGAAAATGAAGAGCAGAGACACGGGCATTTAGAAGATATATGAAACGATAGTTAGAGCGTGTTAAAAATGTAAATGAAGGGCAAAGACACAGGCGGTTATAAGAAATACGACACCGAACGAGTGAGGGGGTCAAAAATGAAAAGGCAAGATTCCAAGCGCATATCCTATCTCTAGGTGAAATTCCCAGGTGTTTCATTTACTTGGAATGTGGTCCATACAAGAGAAAAGTAATAATAGTATGGAAATTGTGACGTCACGGTACACAACCCCTTTTCAAGGGCATGTTACACCACGCGAGACACCCTCGCCTTTAAAGGGTCAGACAAGCGGAGCTACCAACCCCGCAATGTGGTTACCGGTTCTATTAAATTGAACACAGTTGCCAAGACTCCGTGACAAACCCTTCTGGACTCCAATGACGTCATACGACTTACCCCGTTTCAAATGGACAGGTCTAATATGCTTGACGCAATTTTGCCTAACCGTACCTCAGGAACCCATGGGGAAATCCCCGCTTGTAGTTCACACCTTACGTAATGATTGTGCAACAGTGTCACGTAATAATTTTTTTTTCATTAACTTAATGGCGGCACACACTTTAAGTAATGATTGCGCATCCATCACTGCCAGATAATACCATTTCGACATTTTTTGCCCAAAAGCCTTCAGACATTTTCTTTTTCGGCGATTCTTTTTCCGCCCAAAACCCCCAAAGTTTTTTTCCCCTAACTTAATGGTGGCACACACTTTATGTAAGGTCGGCGCATCCATCACTGCCAGATGATACCATTCTGAGATTATTCGCCAAAACCCCTCAAGACATTTTCTTTTTGGCGTTTTATTTTTCGCACGAAACACCTTTCATTTCTATAGTTCATGACCCCCCAAGATTCGAAAGGTCGCTCCATTCCAATGGAACACGCTCTGACCTAGAGAACTAAGAAGACATTTCCATTATTATGTATCTTGAACCATATTCTAAAAATAATCTTTTCACGACACCTGAGATTCCCCATTTTTGGCACTCGTTAGAACGGCGTATTTATTGCAAAATTTGCCACGCAATTTGAAAATATCAATTACCAGGGGACATTTGCTTTCAAGATATTAATAAAGGGGAAATGCTTGTCTTACTCGTGCTAAATACTACATCTCAAAAACACAGATATTGTAAATAAAAAAGAACTGACAAGCAATATAACATAAAAAAAGACAGTTAAAAAACACGACAAAAAATAAAAGATGAAAACGTCATATTATCATATACGCAAAAAAGAACCATCTTTTATAGAAAACCGAGACTTCTAGCCTGCAACCCCTGAGGGTAGGATAGGGGAGTGATATTAGATGCAAATTTAAGATATATTAAGAGCTTTTAAGGAAATACCCTTTTTTCATTAAGATAAATTCATGAATATTAAAAATATCCTAACAATATTTTCCAGCTCCCACCTAGTAGCCTTAATTTTCACATGACGCATTGATAATAGATGTAGGTTCTTAGGCGTTACTGTGGCTTGAAAATGATAAAGAATAACATGTCTAATTTAAGGAATGACGAAGGGAGAGGACTCCAGGGGAGAGGAACCGTTTTCTCCGTCACCAGCTCAACACTGTTTTATTTTTTCATCGTTACGCAAAGCGGTAATTTTTAAGCTTACATTTATGGTTATCCTGCCTCCCTCCACTAAGGTACCGACCTGTTCACTGGTCGCCTCCGAGGAAGTGGCCAATCCCCCGAGCGGTTTGTACCAGCCCGACACAACCCCAGGGGAGGATTTTTCAGCAAAAATATGAGGGAGGGGATCATAACATACACAAAAAGAACCGTGTATTATGGAAAACCGGGACTTCTAGCCTGAAACCCCCGAGGGTAGGGGAAGGGAGTGATATTACATGCAATTTAAGACATATTAAGTGCTTTTAAGGAAATACCCCTTTTCATTAGGATAAATTCATGGATATTTCACAATATCCTAAACATATTTTCCAGCTCCCAAATAGTAGCCTTCATTTTCAGAGGGCGCATTGATAATAGATGTGGTTTTAAAAGGATAAAGAATGACATGTATAATTTAAGGAAAGACGAAGGGAGAAGACTCCAGGGGAGGGGGACCGTTTTCTTCGTCACCAGCTCAACACTGTTTTATTTTTTCATCGTTACGCAAAACAGTAATTTTCAAGCGTACATTTATTGTTATTCAGCCTCCATCCACTAAGGTACCGACTCACTCGCTGCTCGCCTCCGAGAAAGTGTCCAATCCCCCCGAGTGGTTTGTCCCAGCCCGACAAATCCCCAGGGGGTAATTTTCAGCAAAAATATGAGGGAGGGGATCATAATCAGAGGCAACGCTATAGCGTTGCCTATAGTAAAGGCCATACGGCTCCAATGTTTTATTATTATATATTTATTTATTTCTTTTTTTCCCAGAGACACTTCATATGGAAGGGGTCGTTGTAGAAACTTCAAAGGGGGCTCATTCGATTGGAAATCGAGAGTTCTAGTGCCCTTTTTAATAGTAAAAAGTGATTGGCGGGCAACTAGCCCCCACCCCCCATCATTCCCCCAAACATATCCAATCAAAATTTGGAGGACACTCTACCATAACCCTCAGGGCAGGGGTTTTAAGTTATGCCCTGGGGGTATATAAGTTTTTTTTTATAGAAAGCAGTGTCTTAGAAACTTCAAAAAAGGCTAATTCGATTGGAAATTCCAAGGGCTAGTGCCCTTTTTAACAGTCGAAAGTGATTGGAGGACAACTAGCCCCATCATTCCCCCAAACACATTCAATTAAAATTTTGAGATAGCCATTTTGTTCAGCGTAGTTGATTTCCAGATAGAAAATATGTTTTTAAGGAGGACACTCCCCCAAAACCCTCAGGGCAAGGGTTTTAAGTTATGCCCTATGGGCATATAAGGTTTTTATCGAAGGCGTTGTTGTAGAAACTTCAAAAAAGGCTCATCTGATTGGAAATTCAAAGGGCTAGTGCCCTTTTTAATAGTTGAAAGTGATTGGAGGGCGACTAACCCCCCTCTCATGACCACCTTATCCCCAAACACATCCAATCAAATAGCCATTAGATATCAAATAGCCATCACATATCATGAGATAGCCATTTTGTTCAGCGTAGGTGATTTTCATATAGAAAATATGTTTTGAGGAGGAAGCTCCCTGAAAACCCTGAGGGCAAGGGTTTTAAGTTATGCCCTGGGGGCAAATAAGGTTTTTATAGAAGGTGTTGTCGTAGAAACTTCAAAAAAGGCTCATCCGATTAGAAATTCAAACGGCTAGTGCCTTTTTTAATAGTCGAAAGTGATTGGAGGGCAACTAACCCCCCTCTCATGACCACCTTTTCCCCAAACACATTCAATCAAAATTTTGAGATAGCCATTTTATTAAACGTAGTATTAAGTTCTGGAAATTAGGTCTTTGAGGATGACAACTCCCCCACTGCCCTCAGGGCAAGGGTTGTAAGTTATGCCCTGGGGACATATAAGGTTTTGTATAGACAAAGTTGTCTTAGAAACTTCAGAAAGGGCTCATTTAATTGGAAATTTAATTTCAGAAAGGGCTCATTTGATTGGAAATTTAAATGGCTAGTTCCCTTTTTAAGAGTCGAAAGTTTATTCTACGGCAACTGACACCCCTTCCATGCTTACCGTTTCCCCAAACACATCCAATCAAAATTTTGATATAGCCATTTTGTTCAACGTAGTTGAAAGTTCTGGAAATTATATGTGTGAGCAGGACACTCCCCCCAAAGTCTTCAGGGGAAAGGGTTATAAGCTATGCCATGGGGGCATATATGGTTCTTATGGAAGGAATGCTCATATAAATTTCAGAGAGGGTTCATTTGATTGGAAATTAAAAGCTCTAGTTCACTTTTTAAGCTTCAAAAGATATTGGAGGGTAACCAGCTTCCCCCCTCGAAACCTTTTTCCCCAAATGCATCCAATAAAAATTTTAAGATATCTATTTTGTCAAAAAAAGCTCAAAGATCATATAACAAATTTCCGGTGTCGACACAATCCCAGGGCCCGGGGACAGGCGTTGTAAGTTATGCCCTGGGGGCATATATGGGAAGGGATGCTCGTAACAAATTCAAAGATGGTTCATTTGATTAGAAATTGAAAGTTCTAGTTCACCCTTAAGAGTCAAAAGAGATTGGAGGGCACCTAGCCCCCCCTCCACGCCCTTTTTCCTCAAACCCATCCGATAAGAACTTTGAGATAGTTTTTTTTTTAAATAGTTCAAAGACCATATAATGAAAACTCAGGGGCCAACACAGTCCCCCAGGGCCCGAGGGCAGGTGTTGTAAGTTATGGCTTGGGAGAATATATGGTTCTTATTGAAGGGATGCTCGTAAAAAATTCAGAGATGGCTCATTTGATTTGAAATTGAAAGTTGCAGTTCATTTTTTAGAGTCAAAAGAGATTGAAGGGCAACTAGCCCCCCCCCCACGCTCCTTTCCCCCTAATGCATCCAATAAAAATTCTGAGATAGCCATTAAGTTAAAAATTGCTCAAAAGTCAGATAACAAAAACTCAGGTGTCGTCGGAACCCCTCAAGGCCCGGGGGCAGGCGTTTTAAGTTTACCCTGGGGCATATATTGTTCGCATGAAAGGAGCGCTCGTATAAATTTCAGAGAGGGCTCATTTGATTGGATATTGAAAGTTCACTTTTTAATAGTCAAAAGAGATCCGAGGGCAGCTAGCCTCCCCCCCCCCCCCCGCCTTCTTTTTCAAACCCATCTGATGAAAATTTTGAGATAGAAATTTTTTAAAAATGGTTCCAAGGTCATATAAGAAAAATCTGGTGTCAATAGAACCCCCCAGGGCACAGGGGAAGCCGTTCTAAGTTTCGCCCTAAGGGCATGTATGGTTCTTATGAAAGGGATGCTCGTATAAACTGCATAGAGGGCTCATTTGATTGGAAAGTGAAAGTTCTAGTTCACTTTTTAAGAGTAAAGAGAGTTAAAGTAGTCCCCCTACGCTCTTTTTTCCCCAAACCCGTCCACTACAAATTATGAGATAGCCAGTGTTTTGGAAATTGTTCAAAAATTAGATAGCAAAAACTCCCCCCCGAGCCCGGGGGATAGGCGTTGTAAGTGTTGCCCCAGTGGTTTATATGGTTCTTATGAAAGGGATGCTTGTATAAACTTCAGAGGGGGCTCATTTGATTGTAAATTGTAAGTTCTAGTTGTATTTTTAAGAGCCAAAAGATATTCGAGGGCAACTAGGCCCCCTCACACCCTTTTTTTCCCCGAGCCCATCCAATAAATTTTTATAATAGCCAGTTCATTAAAAATATTTCAAAGGTCAGATAAAAAAAATTCCTGTGTCGACGGAACCCGCCAGGGCCCGGAGGCTTGCGTTATGAGTAATGCCCTGGGGGCATATATAGTTCTTTTGGAAGAGATGCTCGTATAAACTTCGGAGAGGGCTCATTTGATTGGAAATTGAAAGTTCTTGTTCACTTTTTAAGAGTCAAAAGAGATTAGAGGGCAACTAGCCCCCCCCCTTCTCTACACCCAAAATGTATCAGATAAAAATTTTGAGATAGACATTTTGTTAAAAATAGTTCGAAGTTCTGATAACATAAAACTCCGGTGTCGACACAGCCCCCCATGGCCCAGGGGTAGGCGTTGTAAGGTATCCCCTGGGGGCATATATGGTTGTTATGGCAGGGATGCTCGTATAAACTTCTTAGAGGGCTCATTTAATTGGAAATTAAAAGTTGTAATACACTTTTTAAGAGTCAAAAATGATTGGAGGGAAGCTAGCCTCCCCCCACACTCCATTTATTTTCCAGAGCCACTTCATATAGAATTGGTCATTGTATGAACTTTAAAGGGGGCTCATTCGATTGAAAATCGGAAGTTCTAGTTCTCGTTTTAAGAGTCAAAAGTGTTCAGAAGGCAACTGGCCCCCCAAGCCCTTTTTCCCCAAATACATGTGAAAAAAATTTGAGGTAGCCATTTTGTTAAAAATAGTTCAAAGATCATATAATAAAAACTCTTTTACGTATGGTCATTTCGTTAAAAATAGTTCAAAGGTCATATAAGAAAACCTCCTGTGTCGACAACCCCCCCCCCCCCATGGCCGGGGCAGGCGTAGTAAGTTTTGCTCTGGGGGCATATATGGTTCTTATGCAAGGTATGCTCGTATAAACTTCAGAGAGTGTTCATTTGAATGGAAATTAAAAGTTCTAGTTCATTTTCTCAGAGTGAAAAAAGAGTGGAGGGCAACTAACCCCTCCCACCCTCCATGCCTTTGGGTGTATTGGATGGATAAACCCATCCGATAAAAATTTTAAGTGACGATTTTGTTAAAAATAGTTCAGCCATCACATATTACAACTCCAGGTTCGACACAACCTCCCACGGCCCAGGGACAGGCGTTGTAAGTTATACTCTGGGGATATATATGGTTCCTATAGAAGGGATACTCGTATAAACTTCAGAGAGAGCACATTTGATTGAAAATAGAAAGTTATAGTTCACTTTTAAAGAATCAAAAGAGAACAAATCTTAATCTAGTCTCCCCACTCCCTTTTTTCCCAAACCCATCCGATAAAAGTTTTGAGATAGCAATTTTGTTAAAAATAGTTCAAACATCAGATAGTAAAAACTCTGAGGTTGAAACAAATTTATTTTTTCACTTTGACATTGTTACTTTGATATCAGTTTTGATAATTTTATGAATATTTGATTTTTTTAAGTTTGATTTTGAAATAAGGAATTTTTAATAACTTGAAATTTTTTTGCGATCAAAAACAAATAAAAATTAATTGAAAAA